>JAPYZA010004992.1:0-12749 GCA_030522685.1 Eupelmus azureus
CTCTTTGAACTTTATTGTACAATGGTTAATATCGTTATCAGTTGGCTTGTGTAAAAAAACAGTAAAAATAAATATGCTGGTACATACATGTTAGTAAGCGGAATAAATTGATTTTATGTATTACTTTTTATATTTAAAATTTAAAAACAAGTACATATTTGAAAATGAAAAAAATACCCAATACCGTTATTTAGAAAACTTGAATCGTAAAATCAATCACAAAATGCAAATCTTATAAAATATGAAGGATAATTTAAAATTTTTTTTTAGCTGAGTATTAAAATGTTGTGCTTATTAATAATTATGATAACCCACTTTCTCCGCCAAAATTTTAATTTTGAGAACCATCGCATTAACTAATATTTTTTTATAAATTAAAAATAAATATATTTCCGTGATTGCCGGTATCTGCAAAACTTAAATATTATCTTAAAAAGTTTTTAAATTTTTCTTAGATTTAAAGATATAAAAGATTAAGTAGTTTTGAACGTTTCTTTTATCTACTCTATTTTTGAACATTATAATATTTTTAAAAAATCGTCAAAGCAAGTTAAGTGCTAATGTATTAGCAACGATCGTTTCTTTTTGTCGACAAGACTATAAGATCTAAATCAAAATTCTCTAATATAGCAAAATAAACAATGAATATTTGAGAATTAGCCCCGACTTTCTCCACAAAATCATTCTCCAACAGTTTCTCCACAAATCCTCCATCAAAAATTCCCTCAATAAAAGTGCCCACAAATACCGAGCGTCCCATGCGTGCCTCCTCATCTAATCAACGTCGGATCTCAACTCTCCCCACACCCAACCTCCTCCCCTTAAAAAAAAACACACACACACAGCGTACATTCGAAAACGCGCGCATCCAGAAATACCTCGACGCATTCTCCAGCAGCAAGTCGGATCGAGGCTAGATCATCGATAATCCCTCTCTAGCCCCGGCCTAGAATCAATCACTTTGGCGCGCTTGCTTGCTCCCGGCAGATATCATCGCGTGACTGATGCTCTTCCACCTTTCGCGCGGGCCCTAGCTTCCGCGAGCCGTCCGGATAAATATCGCGAATCCGGGCTGAGGAATTAATTTTCCAACCGGCGCAATATCCATCTCCGCGAATCCGGTTTCACTTCTCTACTTTCTTCCTCGCCAACGGATACACACACTCTCGCACACACGCAGCGACGACTGCGAGCAAAAAGTGCGTTAATTGCCGGATTGACGCGAGCGCGTGCGAAGCTGAAGCTCGCTGGCGCGCGGCGACATTAATCTTTCTCCGTTTTGATTCATGCGTTCGCGCGAAAGTATAAGCGCGCTCGCAGATGAAGAAGAAAGAGCGCGACTTCCTGCGCGGCAATTATACAAGCCGAGCGCCGTATATATAAAAATAAAGCGGGACGCGCGCGGGCTGCTCTAACGATGCCCGACGTCGGCCCCCGCGGGGAATTTGTCTTCTCCGGGCTTCCTTCGTTTGACACCCGATGCGCCCTGACACTGATGGCGCGGCGCCGTCACGACACTATATAGCGAGCAGCCGTGGCCCAGACCGGCGACTCTTTTTGCTGGGAAAAAGTGAGAGAGTTGCATGTGTGTGCACACGGGGGGTGAAGAAGAAGAGAGCGCGGCTGTGATGGCAGAGCTTTGTGGGAGCTTGAGGGGGTTTTGTTTCGGTGTAATGATGTCGAGGGTGGCTTTTTTAATGTGCTTTGCGACGTTTATTGTTGTTTGATGGAGTTTGTATTTTTTTCTGTTTTTTGGTGGGTGGTTATTGTTGGGAGAATGTGAAGTGTGTGAATTTATTGTTAAAAATTTGTCAAAAGATTTTTTTGTTAAAGAAAATAAAATGTTATTTTACGATATTTTTTGTGATTTTTTCGGATATAAATAAATGGCAGAGCTAAAACTTAGAGTTAAAACAGAAAAATGTGCATTTAAAAAAATAAAATCAAAAGACTAAATCTCTTAAGCTGTCGAGCATTCGTATTTATATTTCTTCTTTAATAAAAAATATAAATTATTTCACGATTTTTTGAATATTTTCATAATCTGATGAAATTGTCCAAATTTTGCATTTCATACCCATTAAGATTGTATAAATTTTCATATAAATACATGGACACATGCTGCCCCCTCAAATTCTCCTGGGTTCTCGCAGATTACGGGATGTAGAATTTTTTTCAGCAGATTACGAGGGTATAATGGAAAAACGATGGCAGTCTAGAGGCTCACAGAATTCCACACGAGTGTTAGAATCAGATACAAGACAACTGAGTCACTCGAAATTTCTCGCTTTTTCTTTCATCCTGATTTTAATATGCGCGTACGTAATTATACTACTGACAGAAATATTAGTTTATTTCAGGGCTTAGTCGCTTTTTAATACGCTCAAGGAGACGCTTATATTTCCCTCGACTTGTCCGTCACCCGGTAAATGGTTCTCTCACTTAAGAAATTATGATAAAAAGAACATGTCGCGCATTTTTTCTTCAACTTTTTTATCAAAAATATGCAAGTGTGGCACAAAATAAAGGAGATGATAAACAATCATGAATTAATTGGACAAAATTGCTTCGGAATATTAACTAGATCCTAACTAGATTTTTATTCTTCGATTTAGTATTTGCAAATAAATTCTAATTAGAACCTCGTCAAATTTATACAATCAGACACTACTAACGAAAATTTTACTTAAAAATTATGTCTTTATTCAAATAATATCTATTCTTAAATTTCATACACGCCTTTTAGTAAGCTCCAGAAAGAATGAAATCTAAAATATAATACAAAATAAGAAACCCCCAAAGAAATAAATGCACAGCAATTTGGTGCACACGCTGTAAACAAGTTTCTTCCGAGTAACTCGGTGTTGCGGTATTACCAAAACACTTTGCGCTCAAAAATAAACCGAAACAGCCAGCCTCAAAGAAGCTTTATCAAACCCAAAGGCCTCAGCGCGCCACAGAGAGCCGATGCACAAGCTCCGGGGCTTGCTCTCGCTCACAAAGATCTCGACTGGATTTAAGGAATTATTATTTTAATTACCGAGCATTTGCAGCGCGCGGCCTCCTTTTAGTCCGCCTCTTCATTTAGCTCGCTTGGCTCTAATTAATTTCCATGCTCCGCGCGCGGCTGCCTTTTTCGTTTTACCTGCGTCCTCTCTTTTTTCGTCGTCACGGCGGTTAAAATATTTTGCGTGGCCAAAGAGCGCAAAAAGCCGAGTTCAAAGTTGCGCGGGACTCGCCTGCTTTTGAGTATGTGTGTGTGTGCCACTTTTCTATTTACGGCGCGGAACTTAGCGAGCAAGCGCGCGCCATCGGTAACATAAAATATGAAATAATGATAAAATTTAATTTTTTATTTGTAATTCTTAGTTGTATGATTAAATTTATATTATTTTGTATATAACGCTATATCCATTTTTGATTTTTGATATAATTTTATAAAACTTTATATAACTAGTTTTTTTTTATAAAATAAATTTTATAATTTTATTATATGTAAGTGGAAGCCTTCTACATAAAGCAGCGATGTATCGGCAGCAGCTTTCGACATCTACGTTAAGAGATGAGAGGAAAAGCTACTGAGCGCGAGCTATAATCGAGTGAGGAAAACGCAGACTGCTTCCTCGGCGCGGATTTATGCGTGTATGAGCGATGTTCACCAGAGGTGAGGAAAACCTTCTGGTTAACGAGTGTTTTTAGCTTTTCATAGGACTTTTTTTGCTTTAACGGCTCGCATTTTAGAGGAATTGCTGTGCTTTGTGACTGTAATGAGCTACGAGTTTTGTTAATTGCATTCGGGTAAGACTAGGTTATATTTAAAAGATTATACGGGATGTTAAAGTAAAAATATTTAGAAATATTTTATGAAAAATATTTTTTAGAAATGGTTAGTCATTTTTAATGAATACTAAAAAATATTTTCTATTTTCGCGATCAAATTAGCTTCGTTCACCAAGCATAAGCAGCTTCGAAATGAAAAGAACTGTGATTAAATATAATGCTTAATTACACAAAAAAAGCAATAAAAAATAAGTAAAAAAGGAATAAATAAAAACTATTACTTCAGACTTACCCTCAACATTTCCACTTACCCCAACCTCCCACCAATCTTTCCCAGTCCAAAGAATCAGACAATGCCAGCTCCTCCGTCCGAAATCGCAGCTCTCCCAAAACACTCGAGCCATCCACTCATCCATTTCCAAAACTTCTCCTCCCAAATTAGCCTAAACGCCCTCGGCACTCCTCCATCCGTAATCGCCGTCTGTCGTCTTGCCTGCGCGCTCGAGCGACAATGGAGCGGCGCCCCGGCATTGTCGACTTATCTCCTTGCGGGCCTCGGCGCGCGATACAGCGCATAAAGGCGCGCATAATGCTATACTCGCGCGCGCGCGCCGGGCGATGATGGATGAGAAATAATAGTCGGGGGGAGGTAGTGGAGAGCCGGAGAAGATTCGCACATTAATGGACCGCCGGCGCCCAGCGCTTTGCCAGAGGAGCAGGTGGAGCGGCATATTCTAATTCTCGTGTTTCTTTTGCGGCCGGGCAGAGGAGAGAGAGAGATTGCACCTGCGGAGAGAGGCGCGGGTCTACGAAATTGCGATAGCGGATTTATGCCTTTTTCTCGGCTGCGTATATTTTTAATGCGCCGGGGGCATGATGGATTGCTTTGTTTATTTCAAGATTTTTTCGAACGATGGATTTGGTATTATCTTGGAAAGGAATTAAGCGTCAGTTATCACGAGAGTTTTGGAAGGGTGTGTAAGTTAGACAGACAGGTTGTCTTTATTTTTGCTTGGCTTCTAGTCAAACCATTCCAAAGGATATCCTTAATAAATACAAATACTTTAAGAAGGTGAAAGTGCATAATATAACAAAAAAGTATTCTATTAATTATATATAATATATATTAAAAAGAACCAAACAAACTTAAAATAAAAAAGTTGACGTCATCGAATTTCGTATAATAGCGTAGCGCGCTCAGACCTTTAAAAATAAAAATTATCAAAATAGACATTAAAAAAGGCTTTAGACATTTTTAATTGAAAAAATATTATAAGACTATAATTATAATACACCTTTAATTGTCATCTATTCTAACAAACTTCAAATGAAGAGGCTTACTCGGTCGCAGCACTAAATCTGCTATCATTTGAATATCAGCAAGTCGATCGACAGGTTCTAGGTAAAAATTGTACAAAATGCGGCCAGTCAAAAATTTCAGTTCGTTCATAGCGAATTTTTGGCCTAAGAAACGAAATCATCAGGTATAAAATCTGAAAAATAGTTAAATTAATCTTATAAATCATAGATAATAAATATATTTACCAATACAATTACGAGATCCTGCGCTGAAAGGTATATACGCAAATGGATGTCGATCTTTAATTTGCTCTGGAAGAAATCGATCAGGATCGAACTTTTCTGGATCTGGCCAAAAATTTGGATCTCTATGAACGTCATAAATGTGTAGTACTACGTGCGTTCCAAAAGGTAAAAGAGCGTGCTCTAGATAAAAATTTGTTAATTTTATTTATTTATTTTTTAATTATTTTAATGTTTCACAGTTTTGTAGAATAAAAAAATTAATTAACTAAACACCCTAAATATAAACTTCTGACTTTCGAAATTTTGAAAAATTAATGTTTTGAGTACTTACTAAGTTGTAATTCGATGTCGTCCGTTGTACGACGAAATATCATCGGAACAGATGGATATAATCGTAGCGTTTCTTTAATACATCGCTCAAGGTATTGACATTCATTAATTTGCTTGATGCCAAACTTGCCATTATTTTCATTTATTACTTTAGTCACCTCAGCTCTAGCTTTATTCTACAAATTAATTGTATGAAAATTAGTTATTGTAAGCTAATTCACTATTATAAGCTAATATATTTTATACAGTCAGTGTAATATTAGTTATATCATTTATTATTTTATTAATTACGTTATAATTAAAAAGTTACCTGAATTTCTTTATATTCAGCTAAACTCATCAAAATAAAAGTCATAGCCATTGCAGAAGTATCGTGACCCTGCAAATAAATTGCTAGTAAAGTTTAATAGATTTCACCCGAAATGAAAATAGTACATTTCGTTACGGGTGTGGAAGGTGGTTATTTGCCTCGTGAGACGTTTTTCGCCCGAGCGAAACGAGTGTGAAAAGCCGCACGATGCAAAAATCATCTTACGCACCAGTATCGAACCGTATTTTATACCACGAAAGCCGAAAAATCATCTTAAAGTTATGATTTTGAGGTTAGAGTGGTATAAACTACTTACTTCGAAAGTAAAGGTATCAACTTCTTCTTTTATTCCTTCCTCATCTATTATACCATCTCTTTCTGCTGATAAAAGTAGATCGAGCATAGCCATTCTTTTTTTGCGTCCTGCAATGATTTTTCAAACTTTAAACTTTTGAAGCTTGGACTACTTAATTTAGTATGTTTCAATATTGTTTTTTTCAACAATTATTACCTGAGAAACGTATATCTACAAGTTCATCGGTATCATCCGTGAATCCTTGCAGATACTCATATTCAGTATCCGCATGATATTGTTTTCGTTCTTTTACCACCTATTGTAAGAATGTATAATTTCACTATTAGCCTTCTATGTACTTTTCAAGAATTCAATCATAATAATTTATTTATATTCAGTAAAATAATTAGAGCTTATTAATTCATTTACTTTTGGATTTTATTTTTAGAGTGTATGAAAAAATGTTCGAGAACTATTTTTTGTCTTCTCTAGGTAAAAAGTACCATGTACCATGGAAACACCAGCATGCACCATATACCATGGAAAGTACTGTATATACTTTTCCTCCTGAGGTGCATAATATATACATAATATAACTTCATTTTACGATGCACTCTTGTTCTGACTCTGAACTTATCTCTTTTGATACCTTACAGTCTCATTACTAGTAAGAGATTAAAAATATTTATTCCATACTAGTTTTGTATCAAATTTTAGTAGTAAGAAAAGAAAGAAGGAATACAAAAAATGATGTTATACACATTAAAAAAAAAAAAAAAAAAAAAACTATCTTCACTAAAAATAAACAGTTTTATAAAAACAATGACTTATTGTTATTTGAATTTTGCTTTGATCATTTTAGCTCCCATTTCCTGTAGACTTCTAAGGAGAGTATCCAACCTTTGGATCATGGATTGGGTACTCTCCTTGTTAAGACAGTATAATAAGTTAGTATTAAAATTAATATAATATAATAAATCAATTAGTAATTATTAATTAATAAAATGACCTACCTTATCAGTAAATTGGTGAAGTACTGGAATCGAGTTATTGATTGTTCTAGCGATATTACAGAAAGGTACTAACTTCAACATCCAGTCGAGCAGGTAAGGTTTAGTAGCTCTATAAAAAAAATTGTTCATATATTATATACTTACTTATTGTACACAATATTTTTTAATAAAAGGTAAACGACGTCATGTCTGTAAATCCTACACCAAAACCTGAATTTAGCTTCCAAAGACTCAAAAAATAATTTGCTATTTTGCTTAGGCAGTAAATTCACAGATGTGCTACAAATTCACACGCAGGCCATAATTGCCAATATCGCGTTCTTGGTATATGATTTTGCCCGCGGTCTTTTTTGCACATCGGTCTGAAAACGGTCACTTTATGTTCGCTTTTTAGATAATAAAACACTGAAAAATTGTGCATGTGTTACAAATAATAATTAAAATTTAATCCTGTAGGAATGATAATACTTGCAAAATATTTTTGTAATTGAAAATAAAAATTTTAAACACGTTTTAGAAATAAACCAAATTTTTAAACCAAAATTTGAAACCATTTTTTAAATTTAAATAAATTAAATACCATTTATAAATTGTTTACATAATGAATAATTTTAGTTACCTGTAAACAACAATCTTTCCGAATGCATAAATTGCATTTTTATATTTTTCTATGATGGTAGGTTCCATCTTGTCCAATTGTACACCCATTGCGGATTCTATAAATAAAAATAATAATACATAAGTAATAATTACAAAATTTGAAGTTAATAAATTTATTCGTATGATAATTTTTACTCAAAGACAAAATTCAGAGAAAATTTAATCTTTTATTTGAAGAAAAAATATTGAAATAAATGTTAAAAAAAAGTTTAAAAAATTAACCATAACATTATGAATCGTTGAGTTTATTGGACTTCTACGAGGTCAAGATGTTACGAGCCAATACATCTGTAAACCTGTCATCTGCGAAGGTTCGCCGTTATTGAACCCATTATGTTAGGCATTAGAATGTTCGCATTCAAAGAAAAAATAAATTATGTTATAAGAAAAAAATTTTAATTTAAACGAAATCAGAATATAAGTTTAAAGGAAGTGTTTCGGCCATTGGTGTGTCTTCTGGGCATAGCCAGTACGGTACAGACACGTCTTCATCATAGACACTTAATAATAAGTTGAGAAGAGGTTAGAACTATTGTAATATAAGGTTGTAAATTTCACTAGAGAAATTGAAAAACTTGTTTCCACCTAGTGGATGAAAGAAAAAGCTATTAAATTAAGTAAAATTTTAAAAGGCATATAAGAGTCCCAATTCCAAAATTTATATAAACACTTACAAAATAATCGAAGGTATGTCTGTATCGTACTGATGAGGCCAGCAGACACACTAATGGCCGAAATACTTCGTTTAAACTTATATTCTGTTTTGTTTAAATTAAAAAATTTTTTTCTTTTAATATCATTTATTTTCTCTTCGAATGTGGATATTCTAATGTCTAGCATGATGGTTTCAATAACGGCTAATAAATCCGTATACCTATCATCTTTAAAGGTTCGAATGTTCACGTTCTTCTTAGAGAAAACTTTAACATCTTGGCTCGTAGAAGTCCAATAAATTCAATCTTTCATAATTAAATCAACCACGAGCGATAATTTTCTAAGTATTTATATAACCATAATATTCCTTCAAATCTTGTATGAAAATTATACGAAATTACCGCAAATGATGTTTAACGTTATATTGGAACACATTGGAATTAGACTTTTGATTGTTGCTTTTCCTTCAGCTCGAAGATTTTTAATAAAAATTTCTCCTTGTTCTTCAGTATTAGTCATATATTTATTTATAATATTAAAATGAAAAGCAGATGTTAAAATTTTTCTTCGTTGCTTCCATTTTTCTCCTGCCAATAGATAATAAATTTTAATCCTCCGAAATAATCTGCTATTCATGTTCAATAAAGAAAATGATGCTTACCTTCACTAGTTAAAAGACCAGTTTTTAGCCATGGATGAAGATATTCGTATATCCAACCCTTATCGATAGCTTTGGAGCTTGATAATATAACCTATCAAAGCAAATAATTTAATCTATTTATTTCATCCATAATAGTATAAAAAAAAATTTGATATTGTAGTCATTAAACATTCGAAATGAATAAAATATATCTAAAATTAATTGCTAAAAATAATTCATTTTTCGGCAGAGCCTACTAAGACTAATAAATAAATGATTTATATGATTACCAACTTTTTTAATAAGTACTAATCGTATTTTAAATAACACAAGACGTTTCAAAATATTTTAAAATGTCTTTCAGTTATATTTAAATAATTTTAAAAAGTCATTACCTGCAAGTCATCTGGATGTCTAATTTGGAACACGGCAGAAGTAACACACCAAATTCTTGTTATCGGATAATATGTCTCAGTATATTTTCGCATTTCTCGCCATATATTCTCTGGTAAGTAAATCGTAATTTATTAGTAATTCAATAATTTTTCCTAAAACTATTTTAAAATTAAAAACATTAAGAATATGCTAATATAATATAGTCATAGTTTAATCATATTTCGAAAAAGTACATTCATAAAGATTAAAATTAAATTTATTGAATTTCAATCAAGATGTTAATAGAAAAATATTTCCCTAAGAAGTGTGCTGGCATTTTAACCATTCCGCAAATCATAGGTTCATTACATTTATTAGTAATTCACTACAAATAGTACAAGATCACCGATAAAGTACACTATAATAAATCAGGAGACGTACATACGATGACCGAACAACTAGCATACAGAAAAATAATTAAGTTAGTGTGACCAAGCCAATAAATGGATAGTAATAAGTATGGATGATTTCACATAAAAATAAAGTGTTCAGAGATTTTACACTATTCTTGTAAAAATAAAATTTGCTTCCACTAATTTAAGAAGCTTAAAAATGATGGGTTTAAAATTTGTTGGTGTACAAAAGTTTATTATTTCAGCAAATAAAAATGTCAGGTAACTCGTTATGACTATTGGTTTTATACGTCCGCCATCTACTGAACGTTTCATCCTATTACAATTTTACCATTTTTCAAGGCCTCTGGGACAGCAAAATTCAATAACTTTTTAACGTTCAGAAAAACCATTTCAAGAACAGCAGTTACAAAATTTCTAATTTCTATTTCTAAATTTCAACTATACTCTAAATTACATTGCCCACTGATACTGTCCACATTATTTTATTGCGAACCTAATTAATATTTCCCATACAAAATCCAATCAAGTTTGACAGGAGGGGCGCCTTTGGCAGCTACCTCTTTCCAGGTACAGCGCCCGCTGATTACTACATATTCTAGTTTATGCAAAGAAAAGGGATGTTCTAGCCCTTTCAGTCCACGTGAGTCTCATATTATCGGTTGTAATCGTCTGAATAAAGGTAAAAATGAGTTCAATTCAAATGCTCTTTCTCAATCGTAATTTATTTAACAACTTACGTAAAATAGTTATTGCTTTTGTTGCTGATCCATCAAACACATAATTTCAGATTTTTCTAATAAATTAATTAGAAAAAAGTTATGCTTGTACTACAACGCAATAAGCGATTGCCGACAATTATTATTAAAGATTACTTTAATGTGACAATTGACATCAATATTTATATTTTTGTAATTTATGCTTATGACTTCGGTTATAAGAAACCTCATAAATTTTTTTCTTTCTACTTTCCGTCTAAATTTTTTTCATAGTATAGGCGTTTATTTCTTGCATCTTTGATGGAATGATGACATTAAAGTCGATTAGCACTAAATCTCAAGCATTGAATATTTAAGAGTTTTTATATCCCGGTATGGAAAAACTCATTATGTAAGTTCAACATTTTTTAAAACTTTTAAAATTATTAATATTATCATAATGTTACATTTTTATCCACACAAATAACTTGCCACAATATTAGGATAATATTACTACTACAAATATACTTAATTGTTAAGAATAAATGATGCATTTATCTGTGGTTACATTATCATAATATTATATATTACAATTTATAATATTTATACTATTTAATTCTCTAAAATGATTGTTGTTAATATTTGCATTTGCAAAAATAGTTATTATGGCACATCCACTGTAATTATATGTGGTATTTGATTAGCAATTGTTAATTTTAACTGACTGTGTACGGTTCTCCAAGTAAGATGCAATTAAAGCATGCACGTGTCCACGCACACCAAAATTCCAAATCTTAGTGAAAATTCGCTTATGGTTGACCTTACCAAAAGCTTTAGAAAAGTCAGTATATATATTGCGTCTACTTCTCAAGATCCAACCAAAGCTTCAGATAGATAATAATTAAATATCAGAAGGTCGGTGAGCGTGAAAACTTAGAAGATAAGTTATTTGATAGTTCATTCGAGGAAAGAAATAGGTCGGTAGTTGGAAACGCAATGTTTATCACCATTTTTGTGATCAGGAAAAATAAAATTATATTATTTGTATTATATATTATAATTTTTTACATTTTATAGACTCAACTGCTTTAAACATTTACGTTATTATTATAATACAACTAATACTCATAAAAAAAAAATGGTTGATGAATTTGACTTGACTTGAAAAACACTATAACTTTAAAGTATAATTTTGGATAAATATGCCTCTATATTTAATATACGAATTATTGATAATTTTTAATAATATTATTAAGTGTATAAAGATAATCAATCCTACCATAAGTAGATACATCGAAGTCTAAGGTATTTCCAAAAAATGGAGTGGGAGCTATACCCGGCACCATGTTGGCCAATCTTCCCTTTCTTCTGTATCTGATATAAACGTTCAAACTCAATAATACCAAAAAAATTAAAAACAATAGGTTCGTCATGGCTCTGATGTTTCAGGAAAATGTCATGTAGCAAGTAAAAGTTACACTGATTATCTGCGTCGCGTCTATTGCTTTAATCTTAGATGTTCACGAGATTGAAGTCAGTATAGTACTGTGTAGTTGCAAAAGCATTAGAGCTTCTGTGGCTTGACTTTTTTAGGTATACTGCAGTATTGCAAGAACATAAATTTTTTTTTTGAGGTCACAAAGATAAAAGTTGATAGCTTTTAAGTTTAATGTTTGACTATTAATACTATTTGCTAAAAAATTAATCAAAATCGACTTTTAAATGGACATTAAAAAAACTTTAGGAATTTTCAATTGAAAAATATCATGATCTTATAAAAATTAATTTTCTACTTATGCTTTAACTTGCATTAATGTATACATAGCATTAATGTTCATAGTGAATTTTCGGCCGGAGAAACGAAACCATTCAGTTATAAAATCCGAAAAATAATTAAATTAATCTTATTAAGGTATCAGGACTGAGTTTAAACCTGTAAAAATAATCAAATTTAAATAAAGAAATAAATTTTTTTTCTCTTCAATTTTAATTAAAGAAACTTTTCTTACCTTAAATATGCTTCAAATATTACAATT
>JAPYZA010004994.1:0-16984 GCA_030522685.1 Eupelmus azureus
TATTGTATTAGTATAGTATAGAACAACTGTGACTCCACAGAACTTTATGGTCTATTTTTAGATTATCAGTAACCTTAACGAGGGATTAAGCACTTCTTAGAAAATTGCTGGTTACAAAATCTGTAATTCTTACTCGAATTGGAAAGATTTTCTCTTCGAGAAGTACCTTTGCGGGTTTTGCTCGTGACGGCGGGTTGTAACGTCAGAATTGGGTGATAATCTTTAAATGCCAGAGCAATTTATCTAAATTACTGAAAACATACCTTTACCAATACCAAATTATTTCTTTATTAAAAAAGTGCAATTCATGTTGCGAGCAGTTTCAAATCCGATTATAGCTAATAATGGTGCAGGTACCGTAAATGTTATTTCAGGTATTTTATTATCCAACTTACTAATATTATTTTCTTTGCTGAAAAAATTGTTCTTTTTAATATTTACATCAAACTTTATTAAATTGAAAAGTAAAAGCATAAACTGTAAAATTGTGAGTTCCTTATACAACCAGGATATCTAAAAAATGTATCAAACTGTAACTAAGAAATTTCATAAAGTTCTTAAAATTTCTTATTCTGAATAACTTATCATCAATAAATACTTCTAAGGAATTATATAAAGACACTGTGATTTACATAAAAACCTATTATTAGACAATAAATATTTTCAGATGAATAATTAAGAAAACATACGCATTATCTAATCCTTAACAAGTCTGTACGTTCTGAATTTACAACTCATTGTTGCAGTGCGTAGTATTTAACTTAAGTGTTTAGTATTCAATTTCGAGTTTACTTTGCAAGACAAACCATACTTTTGTAAAGTAGCTCTAATGCAAAAATTATACATTGCCGTTGCTGTAGGTTTGCATTATAGGTTCTGCAGTCTATTATAAAGACGCAGGAAAATTGCTTCGCAAAATCTGACTGCGCTAAAACTTGTCTATTTTTAGTAATCTGGTCAAGAACAAATATGGAATTAAAGAATAATTTCGCTCGACAGTTAATTCTACACTCCCTCGCAAATTTATTCCAAAAGCACATGCAAAAACAGCACACACACAAAAACCCACTATCGTTAATTTACTTTACAATTCAAACTACCTTGCCAACACCTATTGTTCCAGATCGATACCTCTGCTCTTTATCCCAGCACACTCAAGAAGATTGCTTCGTACCTCGTTGTACAACCAGCCCACCAAACGGTGGATCAAGATTGCCAACAAGCGGCATGGTACCTCGGCAATAAAAAAAAAAACGTTCGCCCAGGGAAATCCGTATTACATCCTAATCGAAATCAGGTCTCGGCGTGTCCTTCGAACACAGAGCCGCGCGTGCATGTTTCGTCCGGGCGAGCGAAACGTCCAGAAAACTGTCAAAATGCATTGGGTTAAGTAATGGCCTCGTAGCTCTGGGCGCGCCGGGCTCTTTTGTTGTGTATCTTAATTGCCCGCGATTTCCATATTACATTGCAGTCGCGCGCGCGGAGCTGGCAGTCGTAATCGGGAGCACGGTAAAAGTCAGGCCGAGAACCCGGCTATTTTTGCACGCTTTGTGTCGTTAGCAAGTTGCAGTTCGGGGTGCAACTTAGGTGGGCGGATTGTGCGATCGGTGGTAACTGGCACCTGTTGGCATTTGAATTTTCGGTGAGATTCGGCTGGGTTTGATTGCTGGGTTTTGTGATTGAGGTGATCGGTTTCGTGGAGGAAGAAGCTAGTATGTTAATTACTAATTTGAGTGATGGTTGTGTTTATGTAAGGCTTCTAGAGAAATAGAGTCGTAAGTTGAGTGGGAGTTATAAATATATTTCAGAATATTAGATTATTAATAAACATAGAAGTTAAATTAAGTCATAATACAATGAAAAAAATTGTAGTCAACTTAAAAGATATCTAAAATCATTGGACTAGACAATAAATCAAGGAAGTATCATTGGTGAAGACTTTTTTACTAGGTTTTCTAATTGCCCAATTTCAACATACCATTTTCTTTCTTCCTTATAGCTTGTACTCTTAGAAATAAACAGTTTTTACGAGTAGTGTTTATCCAATTAACTTGAAATTATTACTAAATGGAATGCCCCTCATTTAATATTTCTGAACCAATCAATTAGGTGGCAATGGTGCAGCTGATTTAAGATAAGATTGTTCAACAGTTTTAGCTAGAGAGTGTGTAAAAATTTTAAAATGAAATATATATGTGTGTAATCAAAGAATAGTAAAAAGAAAGAAGTATTGATACTTACTGTAATGATATCAATCAACAACGTCGTATTTTAATACGAAAGCAATGTGATTTTCTAAGTTATATTTAAAAAAATTGCGCTTACCTTGTCAAAGATAATTACATTAAAAAAAAAGTTAAGAGCTAATACTAAAAAATATAATAATTATATGCAATTATATGAAGAAGCAAAAAAAAATTTGCATAACCGTTCGTAAGAATCTAAAATTAAACACTCACGACAAAAATATCCTTAAAACACTCGAGGCATCTCCAACTCTGCCAATAAATCGAGCGCATCAGAGGGCCAAAAATCAAATCGTTGTCATCCTTTCACCGCCGCCAGTCCGCGTACACTAAAGGATATGGCGTCCTTCTCAGTCGACGAAATTCATATCACGAGCGAAGGACGCGCTCGATAAATCGGAACCTTTTTCCTCCTCTTCCCGGCGTTAATGAACTTATCCTCGGTTAATGTCTTCGGGCTGCTCGCAAGGCCGTTACACTCGTCGCAGCCGACGATTTTAATAACTCGCAAACGAGCGCTGCGATGAACGAAAAATCAAGCGCACAATAAGCGTGACCGATTGTGCGTTGTTTTTATGATTGTGTACGGTGAGTGGATTTTTTTAGGAATTTCGAGTGTACTTGGCAGTGGGTTGCGATTGTTTGGAGATCGGTGAAGATTATTTTTATAACGGTAAGTTTGGGACATCGGGTTGGAAGGTTTGAATGTGTTCGAGTTTCATTGACTTAGAAATAAGAAATTATTAGAATGTTTGATTTTGAAGTGTAGGTATATCGTTATGTATTTGCATCATGCACATCGATTTTTTAGAAACCATGTACTAGCGTTTTTCTGTGTACTCATTATTTTTCAATTTTTCTAATACCGATCTAGTCACGTATCGCAGGCAATCACTCGGCACATTTCGAAAGTCAGTAAAAGGAAATCCACCAGCAAAATAACCCAATTCGAAATTCACTTTTCGTATACCAAAAAAGCTACCTAGCCCGATGAAATTACAAAATTAATCAGCCTCGCCAGCAGCCATTACCATTTTTCCTCATTGAATCATCCTCGAGAATCGCAAGAATCTAGAAACAGCGCTTGTCAAAATACGCCGATTCAGACGCATAACCCACGAGCCCGCACCTGGCTCACGTCAATTCGAACGAACGATGAAGGCCCATTTACGTACGTACATATACACACTCGCATTCTGAGACCATTTTCTTTTCGGGTCACGTATCGTAACATGACGTTTCCGTCGAGGTAATGTCTAACGACGCGCGGCAAAGGAAATCACGAGGAGTTTCACCGCGATATGTATACGCGCGCCGAGTTCTTTCAAAACGCCCTGCCCCGTTTGCACGAGTTATCCTTCTGCGTTATTTATTTTTTTTTCATTTTTTGGATCCTTTGGTGCTATAGTAATTTGAGCGCTGGAAAATTGGAGGGTCGCGAGTCTATGAGAGTGCTGCTTTGCCGCGTGCTAGGACCTTCGGATGATGTTAATTGTTGGTT
Organism: Eupelmus azureus; assembly: GCA_030522685.1. NCBI lineage: Eukaryota > Metazoa > Arthropoda > Insecta > Hymenoptera > Eupelmidae > Eupelmus > Eupelmus azureus. The sequence continues at coordinate 3,748 of JAPYZA010004994.1, forward strand.
GGCGACTTGGCGAGCTGTTGCCTCACTCGATGTGTTCTGTTAAAGTCGGACGGTATTGTTTTTTCTTTGCTTGTTTTGATTAATGGGGGGTCATAAATGAATATTAGAGAAAAAAGTAATGAGTTTTGTTTCATATGAAATTTATTTTTTAATTAAGAAATTAATTTTTAACAATGTTTTGGATGATTTTTTATTATAAAATACTAAGATTACAACGTATTCTTGTATTTATATATTACGGCGATTCTACTTCTTACGTATAGATAATTTAAATAAATACCGTTTTGCTAGTCATTTTAGTTCAAAATAATGTTTCATATGTATCTATTTGCTTGAATATAATTTGCTATAATAACCCGCATATTATGATTTTTTTATAATTCATACATTTGGTAATATCTTCTATTAATACATTATAGATAGAATTAAATAGAATTTATAATAATAAATTAATAAGAACATACTCGATTGTTGCAAATTGTAGAATTCAAAGTGTACTGTTCAAAAAAAATTTTTTTATTTGACAGCTTTGGGTACATAATAATGATTACAGAGATCACTTTAATACAAATTGTATGTAAAATTGCTTTTCAAATACATACGTTTACTAGAGTTATGAGTACACGATGGGCATAGTTGATTCAAATAAGTAAATAGTATTATTTATGTAAAATTTCATCGAGTAATTGAATTGCTACATTATTAGCAAAAAATACTATTAAATGAAGTAAAATTTGGAAGTGACCAAGACCTAATTTTTATTTGTAGCCTAATTAACTTGATAAATTGCTAGCCTCGAAGTTTATTTTGAAACCTCTTTATTGATGCCGATTGTAATATGCAAAAACACACCATACCTGTAGTAGTAAGTAAACATTAAAAAAAAGTGAATTAAATACCAAGCCTTGATGCTCATTCTACTATAAACCGTGCAATGCATCTTCACTTTTATAGCCGTTACGATACTGGTATGTAAAGTACGTAAAGTAACACAACCTCGATTGACTCGAGTTTCATTGTCGTTTTCTTATTCTAATTTTTCAAAGATAATATATATTCTAAATAATTTTATAAAATTAAATCAATAATTATTTAAAGATATATATGGACAAAAAATATCTCATGCTATCCCATAATATTTTATGTATATTCAATTTTTATCAAACAATTTGCTCAACTCACTCGAAGAGAAGTCGTAATCGCCAGCTTCTCCATCGCAACTGTCACTGTTACCATATAATAGCCATCTTCGTGAGAGAAGACGTCCGTCCCTCTCTGCTATTTCAGAGCTTCCGGCTGTCTATCTAGTAAAATGATCAGAATATCTAGTCGTCTGCGATTTTATCGTCGTTTCACTGGGGTCCAGACGTCAATGTGCAATAAAAGTGATGTGTATGAATAAACAGATGTACGAGATTTTTTGTTACCTATATTTGCATTATTTTGATGAAACAGGAAGTAAAGTTAGCATGAGAATTTTCTTCTCTTTCGTGCAGTTTGTACATTTTTAAATATATGTAAATATAAATTATAACGATAAAACTGAAAGAGAAAGATTATTTATGAATATAATTTTAGGAGAAAATTTCATATTAAATAAGTATGTTAAATTCACGTAATATTTAAAATTATAAAAAAATAATCTAATAAAGTCCAAGAAATAGATGCGGCAGGTGAAAATAAAAAAATTTTAAATTAGCATATTTGACCATGTATAAATATAGGCTGTTCATTCTGATTTAAAGGTAGCTAAAGGTAAGTAAAACATTATGATTTTATTTTTTTGGTATTTAATATATCTTATTTAGTGTTTAGTGCAATGCCTCAACAGTAACTAACTGAAATATAAATTCATTAATTGATATTGAATAAATAACGAATGCAAGTATACAAAAATTAAAATTTTTCTTGTAACGCGTATCGTATTTTGCTACATTTAAATCTTGAGGATGATAAGAAAGCATATTATATTACATTATACTAAATCATAACAAATTAATATTCTTAAACTTTTTAGAAATCTTGCGAAAATGTTGTTACCTTTTTTCGTCACTTACTATGTAAACGATAAGAAACCTTAAACTGCCTTTTGAAAGTACTATTTTACAGTAAGTAGAGTTTTAGACATTTTTGCTACTTTTTTGCTACACTGTAATTATTTAAAATTTGAAAAATCATGTTTTCTTAAGTACTAAGAACTCAATTTGAGAATTCAGTGCTTGCGGTTATTTACAAAACCGTACACGTGAACCTTAAAATTTCTTAGTACATGTATCTGTTTTCTCACATTAAATCTAGCACACATTGCATCATTTTAGTTATTTCTATCCCTTCATATTGCATTTTTGTGATTGCTGCACAAGTTCGAAATTTCGTGAACTATCCCTAGTGCAATTAAAAGTGATATATATTTTATTATAGATTCAATTCAATATTTGAAAATTAAAAATAATAGAATTCGCAGTCTTGCATGGGGACTCATATGTCAAAATAGATTTAGTTAAAAGATATTCTTTTTTGTCAGTTATGTCACGTAAAATCAATTATAATTTTTGGCATATAACTATAACGGTAAAATTTTATCTAAACTTTTTAAAGTAACTAACTACTTGGACGTCACACACATAAGCTTCAAACCACACAATAATTTATTTGCTACAAACGTGCTGGGGAACTTTGAGCCTACATAGACCTTGGCCTATTCGGTCGCACACGTAGAATGATAATCATCAATTCTTTAATTTCTGCTTTCTGTTTTTCTCTCGTTTCTCTTCGTCGTTGTCCGCTCATACATGAGCGACAAGTCCTGCATTATTTTCTTTTCGCCAATCTGTATTCCTCACTGAAATTGCGCTCCTTCTTAACCACGCGTCTAAGATAGTACGGTTCATGTCGAAATTGGCAAAGCGACTTCGCGCACTTTTCTTATAAAAGAGGCATGAATATTTATTATCGCTGCGAATAGAAAATAGCGCCTTTCTTTTTTTTCTGCTAATATAGTGTTTAATGGGATGCTCAAGTTTATTAGCAGCTCGGGCGACAATATTTCATACTTTTAGTTGCAGTTTTTTTGGGTGGTTCGCTCGATTTCTCATTTGCGCGTGCACTTTTTTGCCGATTCCTTTGCGAAAGACTTCCAGAGGAGTATACTTGCGATTTTTATAGTTTGGTCTTTTTTTCATCCCTTGTTAGAAAGATACGACTACAGTAATGCGTTTAACGTTTGTTTTTTGAGGTTTGCATAATTTATAATTTAGCAAACAGCAGCGCGTAATAGTAGCTGCGTCTAATGTGCAACTAAAATGAGATTTATTACTCTATTAAATTTGGTACTTTCACTGATACGCAGTTATGTATATTTACGAATAACTAGGTTGCGATTTTGAAACTTAAATCATAAGAATAGGTGAAGTTTGTTATGTACTTGTAAAATATGTAGCAATTTTGATGTAATTTAATTATTGTAGTACTTGAAGTAATTTAAAAAATTATATAACTTAGTTAACTAATGATTCAGCTTAAAAAATAAAACGTTTCCTGATTCCTTTCAAAAAAATTTTGTAATAATAACAAAAAGTATCGTAGATCATGATACAATAATATGAAGAATGAAAACAGTTTTACAAAAATAAAATCCTCATATAGCATACTATACACACCGTTTATGGAATGTTATTCAGATTACGAAGGCTTTTAATTTTCGGGCATTCCTTATTGTGGGCTGGAGACATTATTTTGCATTGTATGCACGTATTTGCTGTTTATACTACTTTACGTCATGCATTATGAAAATGAGAGAACGACGTTAGTACACGAGCATTTATTTCTATCAACACAATGTAACGATACGACACGGAAACTCGCTGGAATAAAGAGTTATTATAACAACATATCTATAATTACATCTTAAATCTTTAGGAATCAGGAACGTATTGATCATCCATCCCCAAGAAGTAAATTTTAAACTTAATTAGATAAAACAAAAGCATCAATATTTTGAGGAAGTATTGAGATGAAAAATTAGCGTAATTGTCTTTGCTTACATCATAACAAAAAAAAGTATTTATATTAAGAGACCAAGTTCATTTTGATAAACGGTCTTTTATAACGAAAGAAAAGTGGATATTTCTAAAATATAATAAAAGAAACTTATTTTTCTTTTAGATTTTGTACCATTCAAGTGTTATGTATAAAATTTAAGTTTATGAGTAATGAAAGTTTTAGTTTACCTGAGCTCTGAGGTACTGATAAGAAAATAAAATATCCTTTGAATTTATTTTTATCAATAAATGAGTAGTTTATAGTGATTATTCAGAAATTGTGTTTATCTAATTATTTTTTAATGTTCATATTTTTTTACGTCATACATGAATGAGAATTAGAAATATAATGTCTAATTATATTAATAAGTCATTTAAAATAAATTATCACTATATAATGTTTCAATTCATAATTAGCTTGAAGATTATGAAACGTGATTGAGATGTTTAATAATAAAAGTAAACATATTTTAAGACAAATATAAAAATAAAATGTTTAATACATTATTAATCAAAGTGTATTTAATTTTTAAGTATTTTGAGATAATCAAATCTTTTAAACCGAAATTTCTGCATTTATGATTTATTGCATTCACTGTTTAGTCCTGCTTTAAAAAAAAATTATTATTTTTATTCTTTAAACCTGCCCTGGTATAAAATTGACCACACTCTTTTATTTTTTTTGGCAGGCAGAATTTTTGGTCAACACATTAAAATAGAAATTCTGGAAATTCTTTCTACAGAATTTCTAGATAAGTGTCATTTTAATATCCATTTACCAGAAATCCTGCCCAGAATATGGTCAATTTCTTACCAGGCTGAATAAAATTCAAATTCATTACACTTTAGGAATTGTGTAAGTGACCTTTGTTGTCAAATAATGTTATTGTCAAGGTCATACTAAACTTTGCAATAACGGCGGAGATTAACCTTGAATAAAATTTTGATGTCATAGCATACATTGAATAAAATGTTAAATATAAAACTGTCACCACAGATTTTTAAATTTAACATTCTCAAATGATTTGTGACAAAAATATTTTAAATGATTCCCATGGGTTAAACAATTAAATAAACAAGTGTAATGAATATCTGAAAAGATCATAAACATATTTGGAAGTAGTATATTGACAGATAATCGACATTTTAATTCATTAGTAGAAAATAATAATTTATTAAAATATGTAACTTTCCACCAACATAACTTAGAGCACTTTCAAGTGTAAAGATATTTATGATCAATAATACATTTCAACTTCCAAGAGTATATACTTCATTCCTTTATACCCAAACGTCATAGTTTTAATTTTTTATCTTTTTGAGAGGTCAAACGATCTAGGGAATTTGTATAAAGTTTATGCCGTCGTCTTAAACACCTGTCAACATCCCCAAACGGAAGTTTTTATTATACTGAAAATTATCGTGTTTGCTCGCGCGAGGATCTAATGATAGACTTGCCGCTGCTTGTCAAAGACATATATGTTGAAACTTTTGGATATGGTTGCAACATCGACGAAAGCTTTTCTTTCTAATTTGGACAATTAGAGACTTTTCTGTGAAGCGTAGTGTCAATTAAGTGACATGCGTAATTGAACTGTTGTATGCTTGATTTCCATAACTGACATTAAGGAATTAATGTTTTTATTAGTAAATGAATAAATAGTTTGCATGTAATAAATGACATCTTTGGTTTCATACAATAGATAAAAGAATATAAATAGTCTTTGAATGAATAGAAATTGTAAATATCTTATTATGTTCGAAAATTTCCCACAGTTAATTATATGCTTTGTGAGCAATCGACTATTGACGAAAACGGTAAATAATTTTTCCTTTATGATATAATTCTTAATACATCATTTTCTTTAATAATTAGAATGAAGATAAGTTTTTAAAGTTTTAATTATCATTCGAAAGTCGGTAAACGCATTCCTTTTCCTAATTGCATTCTTTTGGTCATTTATAAACCGTAACTATACAGCATTTTAAGCAAAGATGAAAACATCAAAACAAATCACATCAAACACAATTTTTGATAATTTTCTTTCAATCAAAAAAAAAAAAAAAAAACATCATTTGTGAATCCTTTAGGAAATTCTAAGGTTCATTGTTATCTGGAGAAAGTACGTGTGTCACGGCCGCGGAGAACAGGTTTTTTATTGGTACATTTTGTGTACATGTGAGATGATCCCGGACGTTCCCGAAATCGAAAGAGCGATCCTTGAAGGAGCATCGACTTTTTTATGAACAAAAACGAAAGTAGCAAATTCTGAAAAAAGTGACTGCTGCTTTTATTATTTATGGCTACTACTTAACACGTCATTTTTTACACGCTAGACAGTTGATAGTTAAAATGTAATTGCGAATTTGTACAACACAATAACTTAGAGGAATATAAATTATTTCAGCTCCTCTGTTCCTTTGAGTAGCTCGATCGTTCCAATTAACCAAATTTATTCGAGGAACTCAATCCGACTAGCTACTCTATTCAAACTCGGCAAAAATTTCCTTGATAATAACACGAATATTCCACTTTACTGTTACCGAACTAATCAATTTTTACTCTACTTAAGTAGTTCACTTAAAAAGAAAAAAGTCGTAAATTTTTTAAACGGCATTCGACATGACGTAAAAATAATTTAGAGATTATTTATCAGTCCCTTAAAAAAAAATTTTTTTACTGACAGAGTTTCATTATGCACTACAAATAAAAACTAAAAATGATTTGTAACGTTTAGCTGAAAAGAAAATAATGATAATACATATAACAGAAGAATAGAGAAATTTAGAAATAAATGTAGGTTTTTCAAATGTAGTATCATGTTATGTCATGGTATTTTTATTAAATAAAATATAAATATTTTAATATACAGAATTAAGCATATGAACATTATTAAAGGCAAGTAGAAACAATAGCAATCGATATTGATTTGTAGTGAAATCGAAACCAAAAGACAATAAGAAGTGCATACACAGCGAGGTAGAGGTGACCATCTTTAAGAAGGAGTACCCTGACGAAAGACCGAAATTGGCAGCCTAGAAGTTAGCATCGCGTATTTATAAACTTGTAAACTATTTGATTTAAGCTTGTCATTAATTAAGCTCAATAAAAGTTATTAAAGGTCTGTTTGCATAAACGATACATACAGAGATTTCCTTAATTTCCTTCTCAACTAATGGATTTAATTAATAAACTCGAACTCAACGCATTACCGCAATTGGGGCCACGCAGCAAGGAAGAAAAGTAATAATAAAAAGTAACACACTTAACAATTCAAAATAGAATGACAAATAAACTAATAAATTAATAGAGATTATAGAACAATATCGTTGTCAAAAATATTAAGTGATTTGACATATCAATCTTACTAGAAATTCTGCTATCTACGTTAAAAGAAATTTTTTTCAACCTTAACAGGGTATTGAGTGAATAATTTATAATAATTCGCACAAGGAAGTCTAATTTAACATTGAAATAACAAGTTAAAAATGAAACGATTCTAATTTCTTGATAAATGGTAGTTTATTTATTATTTACAAAATGTTGTTCAAGTATTGGATTATACATTGTACAATATATTTTAGTAGTTTTGGATTCATCTTAAATACTGATTACTTTGATATGTTTATTCATAAAATCAGATTTGAACTTAAAATTCATAAAATTGTCATACTTACTACTGAGAAACATAAAGAAAATTTAAATAAAATTGATTTATTGTTCGGTAAAATATCTAATCAAATTCCATCTATTTCAATGATTGTGATTGCAAATAAAATAACTGACAACAAGAAATCAACAAATGTACCTATAATACCAAATCCGATGAGTGGAACCTTATATATAATTCTACAAAGTGAACGCGAATTATACATAGAACGATATCGAGAGATCTTTAAGTTTATTTCTAATCTTTCTCCAACAGAAAGTCGACCAAAATGTTTGGTTTTTATTTTTACTAATTCTTTTTTATATAAAATCAAATTTCATCAGTTATTAAAGTATGCTTGGGCTATGAAATTTTTAGATTTTCTAATTTTAACTTCTAGTAACAGTAACAATTTAGTTATTTATGATTTTAATCCCTTTATTAATGTTTTCTCTCGAGAACATATAAGCTCAAGAAAAGTGCTCTTTGTTGATAAACTACAAAATATGAATGGATATGTTATAAATACTCTTTTTATAAATAAGCCGCCGTATGCTATTGTTTCTGAGAAAAAAATTATTGATGGTATTGATTTTAAATACATAAGTGAACTATCTAGACTGTTAAATTATTCATTGGATTTTGTCGACGTTAACAATACTAATTCACTGACAACTGTATTTGAAAAATTGCAAAACAATTATTTAAATATATCGCCAGTTGTTATGATGGGATTAGTGATTTCTTCACCTTCAGAATTACAAAACGTTTTATTAGGAAGAGCTTTAATACCGGAAGAATTAGCAGTAATAGTACCCGTTATTTATATATCTAAATCTAAATTTTCTGATTTATATCATGTTTTTATGTACTTATGTTTATCAATCATAATTGTGGTATGTATATTGATTGTAGCAAAGTTACTTAAATTTAATATGTTCAAGTGGACCCCACTTTTTATTTTTTATAATCTTTTGGGAACCACGTTAACAAAACTGTCATCGCAAAATCTAACTGAGAGATTTATATACTTGAGTATTGCTTTAATATCTGTAAAGTATTCAGCAGACACTATTGCATTGATTGCAAACAACAAAGTAATAACAGACAGTGAAGTCTCATTTCATGCTTTTACAGAAATATATGATCCTTCTTTACCGTTATACATGAATAAACTTTTGTTTAAACATGTAAATTCTGAGGATAATGAGTTTATTAAAATGTTACTAAAAAATACTATAAAAATTGATTCTGTTTCAGAATGTTTAAAAATTTTAGCTAAGGAAAAGAATCGCATGTGCTTAGGTCCAAAAGTTCTGGACAGTATTATATCTTAATAAATAGGAATGCTGATCAAACACCAGTAATGAAAGTAGCTGAACCTTCGTTTTATCAGGAATATTCATCATTTGCTTATGAAAGAGCTTCGCCATTTCAAAATAAGTTTGATCAGAAAATTTTAACAATTATTGAATCGGGTATTAGAAAAAATTGGAAGTACAATAGAGAATCGATGTATTTATATAATCAAAAAATCATTAGCTTCAGTGAAAGTATTTCTATCTTGCAACTCCTAATTATTTTATCAGTGGGGTACACAATATCAATTGCATCGTTTATTTTTGAAATGTTACACTGATTTATGGACATCAAAGTTTGAATAAAACTCATGATTAGATTTAAATGTTTTTTAAAATCAATATAAACAATAAAAGGTTTTAAAATTGAAATATTATCATAATAAGGTATTTAAAAATTTATTTTTTCATAATGAAATTGTATTTTTCGCTGTAAAGATACACTCTAAACTGAAAAGTGCGAGATCTGGAAGTAAAAAGTTTAAAACCTATATTTTAATCTTTACAAAAGTGTTGAATAAAAAATTCTAATAAAAGATAAGTATAGTACATTAAAATTGAGTTAATATATTGTAAATATAAATAAATATTTGTAAGTAGTATTTACTCTTTAAACGACGAAATAATTTATAAGTTTTAATATTGACACAATATTGTTACAATGTTGTTATAATATTGATACAACATTGCTACAATATTGGCACAATGTTACTATAATATTGCTACAATATTGGCATATTGTTACTATAATATTGCTACAATATTGGCACAATGTTACTATAATATTGCTACAATATTGGCACAATGTTAATATAATATTACTACAATATTGGCACAATATGGAGATGATATTAATGTAGTATTTTATATAATTCGTCTGAAATACTTCTAAAACATTATTGTCATCTTCCCACACTTTTGATTGTTGCAATAATAGTACAATATACTTACAGTGGTAGTATTACGTTAATATTAATTGTGCAATAATTAGAGGAAGAATACTAAAAGATTAGTTTATCTTTGAATATTAAAACAGTTTTGCAAAATTTTAGACAGTTAAACTACTTTTCACCATACCCTAGTCGAAAGTACCACTTTCGCTCCCGGCTTAAAATCACGAAAGTGGTATTTTCGGCCCGGGTATGGTGACAAATAGTATACGCAACACGGGAGGAAAGAAAGAAAGCTTCAGATCGCATGTTTATCCACAATTTACATGCGATCTGGGACATTCTTTATTTTTCCTCCCTAGGTATGTAATATACTATTATGTGAAATATTATTTTGCTTACAATATAACTACAATATTCACACAATACTGTAGTAACTTTGTAGCAATATTGTGCCAATATTGTAATAATATTATAGCAATATTGAAAGAGTATTGTGTTAATATTGTGTCAATATTGCAGCAATATTATAGCAACATTGTGCCAATATTGTAATAGTATTGTATCGATAATGTTACAATATTATGTTAATATATTACATAGGCAGGACATAGGCTACTTTTACGGTATACACTGAGAAGGAAATCGGTAAGTGGCTGAGCTATTGACGGTAAGTGACACCACCTCGATAGCGTGGAGTCATTGCAGGGCAATAGAGGACATAGTGCCTTCTAAAATTGCCTATGTCTATCTTGCCCAGTAGGTTCATCTTGCCCGGGTCACCCCTATATACATTTGCTCCACTTATTATTTATGCCATAAAAGTGATACTAAACTTTATTATCAATACTCAATCCTTTTCATGAATTTTAGTAATATTTCGAAAATTAATTTACATAAAAGTTTGAAATGATGAATTTAATCTTGTGATAGAGACTGCAAAAGTGTGAATTCATAAATTTAACTTAAACTTTTCGAAATATTGGCTTAGTTCTTACAGGTCATAAAGTTAGAAATACATGTCAATGTTTTTCAAGCTATAAAGCACAAAATTGATGTTTTAAAAAATCTTGCAAATAACCACCTTCCATACCATCGAAGTGTTCTATTTTCGATCTATTTACATGTTTTGAATAGCTAGATCATTCAAAGAGCTCTTTTTTTTCAATAACTCAACTTGAGTTTATCGAAATTTCCAAATACTTTACTGTCACTAAGTAATCAATTTTTACTCTAGCTATATAGTTTGCTTAAGAAAATGTCATAAATTCTTAAAATAGTTTTCCCACAATTTTTATTAAAAAATAATCAGTAACTAATTATCAGACGTTTTAAAAATAATCAATTTTTACCAACTATATTTTTATTAAGTATTTTAACAATATTCTGGTTATAACTACTTAAAAGTTAGTAGAATTTCATGAAGCTTACATTCTCAACTCTAAATTCTTGTTATCATTACCCAAATTTGTGTAAGGTTTGCCTAAAAAATAAATTACTTACATTATAAGAAGTAAAATTCAAAAACAAATTGATAAATTTAAAAGTAGTTAATAAACCTTCAAAAAATATTTTTATTTTAACAACATATCATCGTTTGTTTAACGAGAAAATACTTAATATTTATTAGTTCGTGAAGCAAATTTCGCGTGGTGATTCTTATGTCGAGTTCTAATGTAACGTTCAAAGAATAAGTACAGATTAGAATGAAATAACCTAATTTTTGAATAAATAATAGTTATGCTTGAAACTGAATATTGAAAGAAGAACAGAATATGTGAAAATATCAGTATCAACAAAATAGTTTATTAATGTAAGTTTTTTAAAATTAGAATATTTTTCTTAAAAACATTGTTGAACTGTTTGTGTTATATCCAAAATGCTTATCAAGCGTTGGATTGTATATTGGACTGTATGTTTTAGTAGAGTTCAATTCATTTTTACTACTGAATACTTTGATGCAGTGATTCATAAAATCACACATGAATTTAAAATTCATAAAATTGTTGTGGTTACAACTGATAAACATAAGGAAAATTTGAATAAAATTGATTTGATTTTTAGTAAAATAATTAATCAAATCCCATCTATTTTATTAAATTTAATTAAAAACAACGTAACTGATGATAACAGATTAGTAAATATGCCGATAATAAAAAGTCCAATTAGCGGAACCTTATACATAATTTTACAAAGTGAACGTGAATTATACATAGAACGATATCGAGAGATCTTTAAGTTTATTTCTAATCTTTCTCCAACAGAAAGACGACCAAAATGTTTGGTTATTATTTTTACTAATTCTACTTTATATAAAATCAAATTTCATCAGTTATTAAAGTATGCTTGGGCTATGAAATTTTTAGATTTTCTAATTGTAACTACTAGTAACAGTAACAATTTAGTTATTTATGATTTTAATCCCTTTACTAATATTTACTCTCAAGAACATATAAGCTCAAGAAAAGTGCTCTTTGTTGATAAACTACAAAATATGAATGGATATGTAATAAGTACTCACATCTATAATAAACCTCCTTATGCTATTGTATCTAATGAAAAAATTATCGACGGTATTGATTTTAAATACATAATTGAATTATCTGGCTTGCTAAATTATTCATTAAATTTTATTAGCCTTAATAATGATAACTCAATGACGAGTGTTTTTGAAAAATTACAAGACAATTGTTTTAATGTATCACCAGTTATCATGATGAGCTCTACCGTTATTTCGACTCCAGAATCACAAAACATCTTATTAGGAAGAGCTCTATTACACGAAGAATTAGCGATAACAGTTCCCGTTATTCTTATGACCAAGGTTTCTAATATATTTAATGTTTTTATGTACTTGTGTTTATCAATGATAATTGTGGTTAGTATAGTTATTGCAGCAAAGTTGCTTAAATTTAATATGTTCAAGTGGACTCCACTTTTTATTTTTTACAATCTTTTAGGGGTCACTTTAACGAGACCGTCCTCACCAAATCTAACTGAGAGATTTATTTATTTAAGTATTGCTTTAATATCTATAAAATATTCAGCAGATACTATTGCATTGATTGCAAATAACCAAATAATAACAGACAGTGAAGTCTCATTTCATGCTTTTACAGAAATATATGATCCTTCCTTACCATTATACATGAATAAACTTTTGTTTAAAAATGTAGATTCTGAGGATAATGAGTTTATTGAAATGTTACTAAAAAATACTATAAAAATTGATTCTGTTTCAGAATGTTTAAAAATTTTAGCTAAGGAAAAGAATCGCATGTGCTTAGGTCCAAAAGTTC
>JAPYZA010004995.1:0-18145 GCA_030522685.1 Eupelmus azureus
TACCGATATCAATTAAATTCCGGATTTTTAATCGATTCTAATATACTCCCTTTAACAGGGCAAACTCCCGGCTTCGCCACTCAGCCGAACGACTCCAGGCGGACCTTGTGTCTACCTGTTCGTTTTCCCAGCGCGAACGGAAAATCCTTGATTTTCACAACTAGGAATAGGCTCTAGGCCAATAGGCGTACCTATGCACTAAACTCAGCCTGAGAGCTTGAAGTGCTTTTCTTAAAAAATATCGTCTTAGACAAAACATTAAAACAATTTAACCATTTCCTTATCTGGCTCCCCTTTACATTTTTGATATATTTCTATTAAAATCGCTATTTTTATTTTACATAATAGGCGCGCTGTTTCTGTCCGTTACAATTATCTTATAGATATATCAATTTGCTGAAAGCTATAACTTCATTAAAATTGCATCCATATTTAGAATGTTCACTAAAGCACAGAGTGACAAAACATCTCAAAAAAATATTCCACAATTGTCAAAAACTTCCATGTACGTTTTTCTGACAAATCAAAGCAATCATTGCATTACGCTTGCTCATTAACACTTAAAACTTTATTATCCCACAGAATCATCCCTTCATTACCCTCAACAGCCAACATGACTAATACTCCCAAACCCCAAGTTACCAAAACTACCAGGCCGCAATCAGCGCAGCTAACGCCCGGCATAAAAATTTCAGCGGCCACCGCCTGATTAGCCAGGCGCACGAAAACTCAGAGCCAGCTCTACACATACAAGAACGAAGAGGAATCAGTGCAGCTGACGCGAATGGGGAGAAGCCAAATGGCGTCGATTTTACACCGCTCGCGTTCCGGGATATGCACGGAGTTTCCGCGCGGGGCCAGCGAAAAGCCTGCGGTTTTCGATAAACCGCGAGTAATGGAGCGTCATTCATTATTGTGGATGGTAATGCACAGCCAGCTCCCCGGGCCGAGGGAGATGTAATTCCGAAGCTAGCGCTTACACACGTTGAAGTGAGACGAGCCCCCACTTACTTTCGTTCTCGATTTTTTTCTCTTTTTCTTATCGATCTTGCGCGGCTCGCGCGGGGAGAGCGATGACTGGATTATTATTTGAGTGAGGCTCGTTACGTTATTTGATTTGAGCCATTTGTATATCTGCCTTTTGATTTAGAAGGTTATTTTGATGCTTTTCTTGCAAAGCTCGGGTTTTGAAGTGATTTTAGTGTCTGTTCTTGATTTATTAATTCATCTTATAATTATTGCCTGACGTCCATTTCAATATTTCGTAAAACAAAAAGCTGCATTGTATTCTATTGAATTTATATACAGATATAAATATTTTTTTGTTTATTTTTATAAATAAACTAAATCTAGATTAAAGCTATATCTCAATTCCGAGTTAAAATCGACTCGCAAATCATCGACCTTTTTCACTCGACAAATATTGACTGGGGCCGTCAAAAAAACGGGCACGCAATAAACTCAAAAGCATCGTGTTCAAAATCCAAAAACCAAACACGGCCAATTTTAAGCCAGCCCTTTCCCTCTTTTATTTCGTAAAAAAGTGCGAATGAGCCCGATATGTGCTCACGCATGTACTGACCCTCGCATAAATCAGTACAGCCGGGTGATCGGTGTTTGCGATAAAATTTGCGACTCGCCGACGTGGAAATCGTTGCTCACGTCAGCGATGTTTTCAATATAGGTGAAATCCTGCTGTCGATTGTTCTTTTCGTAATGGTAATTATGACAATAAAAAGAAGAAATAGAAGTACAGTTTAGCGAAGAAAAAATTGATTAATTATATGGATTAGTTAAGGTCGATCTGGGTTAAAGTTATAGTAGGGTGGCAATTTTAAAAATTCTATTATTTTTACTAAGTCAAGTTACTTCTACTATATTGAAATTTTGGAACCTTTGATGTCACTTAAGAAGTTTTAGACGCACAGAAACGAACAAAAACCAAGTTAAAATAATTATAATGCCACTTTAAAAGTAACTCAGGCATCGATGATTTACGATAGATCCTTTAGACCGTAAACTTTTCCGGCAGCAACCATAAAAAGCATCCATAATCTATTCTTCGCATCAGCGACAAAAATAAAGCCTCGTAAAATAGGCGATCCAATACATTAACAACACACCACGCACATGCACATCCGTATGTACGCGTGACAGCCTGGCAATCGAGAGAAATCTCGCCGATCGAGTAATTCCGTGCTCGCGCGTCATGACAATTATGCGCCCAGAAGTGGAAGGCCAGACCGCACCTTTTTTTCACTCTTGCGCCTACACATACCGTGACCTCAACCGTTTAGTTCGCGAGAGCGAAAAAAATGTTGAACAGCACGAAGAAATCGAATCGTGCGCGATTGGACGATATTTTACGAGGCCGAGAGGAGTCGATGTGGGAAGAGGGAGTGTATACGCAGTGATGTGAAGTGGAGGATGTATATGGACAGCTCGATAACATTTTTTTAAAGGCTCTCGACAAGCACGTATTGCTAGGATTTGGAAAGATTTGTTGTGATTTACTCTAGATAGATGAAAAAAAATAGTTATTTTCCTATTCTTTGGCGGCTACATCATTTAATTGTGGATAGATTTGTTTGTAATTGATGTAGATTTATATATAGTAAAGAAGTAAACTAATTGTTTACGTTAAACAAATTGAACATGCATTTAATATACGTTTTAAACAGATTTTAAATAAATAGTATAAGGTTCAAGGTGGTTAATATTTATTAGAGTAAAGTTAGTATTATAACAGACAGCTTATCATTTGATTACAAGGCTAACACGGTCAATTTTTTAAAAAACGTATATCCATAAATCAATGAATATAAACGTAAGTATAGATAAAGCTAAATTTTTTAGTCATGAATTTTATTGAGAGAAGATGTAGAGAAATACTTTGTAAATGATAATTAATAATGAATTATTTTAAAATAATTTTTATTCAATAACTTTAATTTAAATAATTTAAATAGTACTCAATAACTGTAATTTAAATAATTTGACTATTCTGATAAATCTGTCGAATTTGTTGCATCAAATTATCGTAGCTCCAATAAATCTAGAATAATTTTCGATCAAGGTAGGTATACATTATTACATAAACATTTATATCTATTTTACAGCATAGGTAAAAATAAATAATTAATTATTTTATTTTATTTTTAAGTAAACAGGAATTCAAACATTTACCTTAAATAAATAATTTAAATAAAAAATTGTTCATGGTTTCGTTCACGTTGTTGATTAAAGCAAAATAACAAAAACAAAATCAATTATTTTCAAAACTATCCATTTCGATATCCCTTCTAAAATTCACAAACGATCTTCGCCAGTCCAAAAACATCATCGTCGAATATCGATTGTCAAATTCTCTCTCTCTCTCTCTCTCTCTCTACCTCCTTCTATCTCTCTCACTCTGCAGTCCGTTCGTACGCGCTAAAATAGATACACCGCAACTATCCGCCTGGGGGCGTCGGCGCGTTGATCACCGAGGTGTTTTCGTTGAAAATTTTGACGGGCCGGCCCGCCTGACAGATTAATTTCGTCGCTAGGCGCTGAACTTTTCCAATTTTCCCCGCGTGCGATTTCTGGCTCTCTCGCGCTGTCCATCTCGCGCTCACTTTTTTACCCGCCAGCGGTCTGCGCGCGAGTACGTATAGAAATGCGTGCCGAGCACCAAGCGGAATTGCTATCGCTCTCTCAGAGAGAAAGAGAGAGAGAGAGAGAGAGCGAGAGAGAGAGAGAGAGAGAGAGAGAGAGAGAGAGAGAGAGAGAGAGCGAGAGGGAGAGAGAGAAAGAGAATGCTAGCTCTGGGCGATTGGCCTTATAGCCGAGCTCTGTACTCGACACGGATAGCTCTGTCTTCGTTTCGCCATTTTTTCCCATGAGTCCAAACACGCTTTTTGAGGTATGGAGTTAATGGATTTATCAAAATGACAAGTATTAGAAGAAAATTAGTTGCGAGTTTTTTTTACAAAAATAACTCGAACGTTTTTTTTTAATTCATGTGAAACAAGCCATTTTAAGTTACTTATCATTGACAAAAAAAAAAGAATCATTCCGCTGTCCATAATGAAACCCACTTCACTTAACCACTAACCCAGCAAATCGCGTGCATATACTTTCCCAATGATCGATCTATTTCATCAGCAAAAAACGAGGGAAAAAAACAGAAACACAAGAAACACACCGTAGGGGGACGAAAGATAAGCAAACACGCATTATTGATTCGGACAGTGCCGCGCTAGTCGGAGGGGCATCGAGTGATAAGGATCGAGGATGCACGCACGGCCGCTTGATAGATCAGCAAATGGCGTGCGCGGTATCCCGCTGCGCCGAGCCACAGCGTTGCTCTCTTCGATATATAGAAAATAATTGGCTGCGTTTACTCGCAGCCGCTTGCGGCCGGCGCGTGACGTCGTAATTCGCGACGGCCCCACGCGCGGCTTACCGAGATGTTATCTTGGCCGATGGCTTATACAGCATGGTTCGAAGAGAGAGAGAGAGAGAGAGAGAGACGTTGTTCGATTTCCCGTGGCTTGCTTATTGGCTTAATTTTATAATTGCAAATTTCAGTGTTATATCGGGGGTTTTAATTCATTAATAATTTATCTTTTCTTGCTTTTTATTTTTTTAAATACTTTGTATTTAGTTTGCTTTTTTTATAAGAAATACGTAAGCTTAAATATTGTAAGCCGTATTATAGATTTAAAATAGCGAGTATATTAAAACATGAAGTTACTAAGAGGCGCTTATCGCGACGCACAACTGCGCGCTCCAGTACGTTTTTGTTGATGTTGCACATTTCAATGTCGGAAGACAGCACCAAAGAAAGAGTTCCGCGACGCATAGGAATATACTGTCGCGCAACACGAACGTAGAGAGTTCGAGGTGCATTCCGCGGCCGGTGGCGCGACGATGGCCAGTTTTTTCAAGCCAATTAAGTTTTAGACAAAAAAGGTAACGCCTACTTGCCAAGGTGTTAAATAAGAACAAATTTTGTCCTCGAGAGACAATCGCGCAGACAATCAGTTTTTGTACATATACCCTCGATACCTGGACAGCTTAGTGAATCATTAATGAATCGCAAGTATTCGACCGCAGCAATGAGCCTCAAGTACTGGAAAACAATAAAGGAACAAACAATACTTTGTTCTTCTGTGGTGCCTCAGCAGAAATCACATAATGCACTAGAGCCGGCAGAAGGATTTTATAAGAGTCCACTGAAAAGGTGGAGGGCCCGGATTTGAAAGACACCACGGAGGTGAACAATTTGAGCGTGGAAGAGCCGCATCCGCTGGACGTAGCTGAGGTAGCTGAAGATGATAAGTTTTGCAGCGAGAAAGAGTAAATACAAACGATCTTTACAACATAAATTTCATACTCACTGATGGTCACTTTATTCAGCTTTTTCCTCGCGCCCAGTAATTTTCCAGATTTCCTTTTTATACGACACGCTCGCTCGCG
Organism: Eupelmus azureus; assembly: GCA_030522685.1. Taxonomy (NCBI): domain Eukaryota; kingdom Metazoa; phylum Arthropoda; class Insecta; order Hymenoptera; family Eupelmidae; genus Eupelmus; species Eupelmus azureus. Next base: position 5,464 of record JAPYZA010004995.1, read on the forward strand.
TAGCCGGAGCTCGCCCATTACAGCTTTGAATTACGCTCGTCCTTTTAATCAACCTCGCCACTTTATCCTTTACTCGCTCGGCGCTCGCTCTGGGCAAAGCCGGAGCCCACCGTCAGCGAGGCTAAATGTAAAAGCTGCAAAAGAAGAGAGGGAGAGAGAGGGTCGAGCGCATAAGCACCTTTGATATAACGCTAAGGCGCAAGTGTCGTGTGGCAAATCAGAGACAGTACGGAAAATCTCGCGGAAACAGCTTAGACTTGGCTAACAAGAGGGTTACTCGTCAGCGCGAGAGTCAAGCGGTCGGGGGAGAGATAGAAGGACAGAGAAAAAGGTAGACAAAGAATGTAGGTTCTGGGAAAGGAGGCAAAGAACTGCACGAGTCAAGTCCAATTCCGGTTTGGTTTAAACACTAACTAACCAATCACGCTAAGTTGATCGAATTGCGGCCAATCAGCGACTAATTCTGTCATTCGTATTCACCGCTGATCCTCTCTCTATATCGCTCTGTTGCGAGCCTCTTCCTAGCTCTCTCTATCTCGCTTGATCTACCCTCCGTTTTTTATATTTCTCTTTCATCTACGTTTCGCAATGAGCGAGTATAAGATTCGGAGTTATCATGTTTTTGTCTCTTTTATGGGTAGTAGTGATTTTGTTTTAAAGCTTTATGTGTGCAGCGAGGATCTGTACGAATCACATCTTCAATATTGTAAAGAACATCCAGAGGAGGGGGTCCAAAATTTATTATATGTTTATATAATATATTCTAACACAGACGGTGTAATAAAAAATTGTTCAACAGGATAAACTGTATCAACAGTTTCAAAAAGTGTAAGTATCTGAAATGTAAATTTTAGACAGTGTAAACTTTCGAGGGTGGGGTTCATTTAATAGACCGGGCATGAATGATTCCTCAGAACATTAGATTCTCAAATATGCGAATTTGAAGTTTATTACTTAGACTTAAAAAAATTCAAAAGTTAGTAGATTCCAACAGTATACAAATATAACGTTCAAATACAAAACTTAAAATTGTTAAGTGGAGAAAAATTTTCGATAAAAATTACAGGTAATATCACGGTAAACCTTGTACAGGTTGTAGCAGTCCAAAAACTTATGTAAATCACTGCAAAAAGGGAAATCGCTATAATTTTTACCGTTACGCACAACAATTTTTACTATAATTTCTATAATTTTTTAGGTTGCTGCATCACGCCCCACGTTTATTGTAATATTTCATTAGTATTTATTGAAAAATTCTCTCAGTGTAGAAACTTAGTTACTAATATTTTAATTTCGGTCGCATCTTTATGTGTTGTATAACTGAAATTCTACTTAATTCGCATTTAATAATTGTGAGCATTCTAATTTTTAGAAGTCTAATCATCTGAGGAATTGTTCATGTTCGGTCTACGAAATGAACTCTACCCATTAGATCATCTAAATATCAAGATAAGTAATCAAGGAAAGTAATTATATAATCGTTTACGAAACTCGCTTTATCCGGGTACAAATGTCCCTGCAAGGCTAAAATTACATTCTTCACTAGTATTTTCAAACTTGTATGGAAAAATACTATTACGTTTTGATCAAAATTTTATCTCTTAATAATTTTTGACTTTTCGATAAATGAAATATATTTACTAAACTTTTATTCAAAAAATTCATTTTTATAAAATTAAATTGAATTTGACGAAGCTATAAGCGCTAATGAGTTTTCAGCGATTTTGTAAATAATCAATATTTAAATTGAAAAAACATTACATCAAAAATATAAAATAAAATGTAACATGATATATTTCCCATGTTTTAAAAATCAAATCTTTTTTAATCTTAATTCGGGCATTAAAACATGAATAAAAGTATCGGTTAGACCGCAATCAGACCTCGATTAAAAAAACAAGCCAGTTCAATCAATTTTTGAATTTTCGAAATCGAGCACTCGGCTTCAATTCGAAATCCCCCGACTCAGCGAACGGGCATTCATCCGGCTCTCCAAAATAAAAAAAGTCTCAAAAATCCCGAAAAAAAAGAGAAAACCACTTCGCTCGATTTCAAAAGCTCTCTCGCGCGCTTCGGACTAAGAAATCAATGGATTAATTCCCACGAGTCACTCTACTTCGCCGCAATTTCTCTCCCTCTCTCGTTCAGAGGAGAATTTTAATCAGATTGGCCGTCGGCGCGCCTCGTCGAGCCTCACTGCGTCAATTGTTTCCGACGCGCGTTTCGCATGCCTGGCTCGTTATACGCGTCGAGCCTTCTCGCGAAACAAACGCGCCCCCGCTTCGACGTGCGTCGCACGGAAAGGACCTTTCAAGAGGAGAGTCGCGTTTACGAATTCCGTGGGCGAGGAAAGCGCTTTGCGTCTGGCATTAAGCTGTTTGGATAGAAGCCGGCTGGTAGTCTTTCTAGTGCAGGAAATTACATTTTATCTGCTTACCTACAATTAAGTATACTTATTTTCGATTTTCGATATATTTGATTTGATAAGCAATGGTTCGGTACGTATTTTACCAGGAATATACTTCCATCGTTTCTTTTGAGAAATAGCTATCGATGTAATATCGTTTAAACACAACTGCATTCGTATTAAGCCCCGACGATCTAACACTAAATCAATCGGTACAACAATGACCCGGTAGTTCGGCCCATTAACGATAAAAATTTCCCAGCAGCTGCAGCAGCGCGTCGAGAATTAACTACCTAATCATTCTCGGCTTACAACGGCGCCCGGTCCTTTATATAAATCCTTGCTCCCGACGAATCCAATCCCATCAAGAAACTCATAACAACCGACATCCACTCGATTATCCCGTCTGATGAGCGCATTTTTCCAGCCCCTACGCAGCCTTATAGCATCCAGCTCCGCTGCTCATCGCCCCCATCTATACATACAAACAGCCAGAACAAACGCTCTCATTATTTTCAGGTGGTCCGCCCATTCGGCGTTTGCGTCATTTTCCCTTCGCTCTCTCGCTCTCTCGTGTACGTGTGAAATCATCGCGTCGATTCACGAATGGCAATTAAGTTTTCACGCAGCCCGAGGATAAATCTTCCACGAGCGCGTACAAGTTGCCGGGAATTAAACGCGAGTGCCTGCTAGTCCCGCGCTCGCTTTTCTATCTTCAGCGTGAGAGAGAGAGGGTGAGAGAGATAGAGAGCGAGAGAGAGAGAGAGAGAGAGAGAGAGAGAGAGAGAGAGAGAGAGAGAGAGAAAGAGCAGGTTCTGTCGAATAATGAACGATATTTTCGCGTCGGCTAATGATCAATCTGTCGGACTAATTAGATTCTTTGTTGCCGTGCGAACAATGAGGGCTAGCCTTTGCGGGGCTAGCTCTCACGTTGGGTCGCCCAGTGACGCGTTATATTGGCCCTGGGAGCGAAAATGAGGGTCGGGTGAAAGGACCCGTTTCGCGCAATCGTAACGAAAGTTTTATAGCTGCTGTACTGATAATTTTAATTATGCGATAGCCCTAAAAATATCAGTAAAATTTCATCCTGAAAAGTAATCATTTCAATTATATTAGTAAGAAAATCAAAGTAAAATAGAAATACTTTTTTATTCATAGGAAAAGAACGCAATTTTGTATTGTTGCTTACTACGAAGTTCATTTGATGAAAAATGTAAACTGTTTTTGAAATTGAACGTTAACATTCGTACTGAAAATTTTTCGATATTTTTGTAAAAAAGAGCATTAAATGAATATTTAACTGTAAATGACTATGAATTACGAAGAAAATGCACACAACTTTCACGATTTGAGGAAAAGCAACAAAGAGAAGGAAAAGAAACAAACCAGTGCTCCCACGAAACAATCGAAAAATGATCGAAACTGTATTACGTGACGCATAATGGAAACGCTTTGTAACAAATTGGTTATTTCACCAAAACCTGAAAAAGTACACCTGCTCTGCTCTGTTAGTTCAACTGCGGCAACATAAAAACGCCCCTTCCTTGCGCCCGTGGGCTTAAATTTTTGCGATCGCATGCACGCATATTCTATTTCCCCGCTGATGCTTTGCTTTGCCGCGGTTTTGCGTTATAAAGCACAAACACTGCAAGCGTATACGTTCACTTTATTCTGTCCTATTTTTTTGCAAATTTGCTCGTACTTTTTACGCGGTTTTGCGTTTGTTGTTATAAAGGCAATATGAAAACTAACCGAAAGTAAGCAAACGAATTTTTGGCCCGGAAAACTCGCTCGCAGATTGCATTTACGAAAGCGTTACAACTTTCTCATTTATATTTCACTGCTCAATATCGTTACAATATCGCCCAAAGACTAGTTCGACGTAGTTGATCTTTCAGGCTTTTTCATCGGCCAATATACCGTTACTTCATTATTGATTGATTCCTGCAAATCGAAGCTTTTCAATCTCACGCCAAAAAGTCGCGCACCTCACTCTCACTCTAGCCTCTCTCTCTCTCTCTCTCTCTCTCTCTCTCTCTCTCTCTCTCTCTCTCTCTCGACCTCCGAAATTCCAATTTCCTGCGTATATTTCGATAAGGCCGAAAAAAAAGTCCGAGGCGCACTCGCCGAAAACTCGTGTTCGCTGCACGAAATCCCGTCTCGCTCGATGCAATTTTTACCGGGGCATCCAGCATCCGAGGATACGTTCCGAGGCGTCGATCCATCGTCGAAAGAGATAGCCTTTCTCCGGGCGTACGCGCGCGCGCGCGAGCGCGGATTTAACCGGATAAGGTTAACGTCGTTACGGAGGGCCGGCTATACATGGATTTCCGCGCCCTCGATTTTTCGATTTTCACGCGAGACGCTAGCTCGTCGGCTCAGCATCGCCTCTCTCTCTCTAGCTAGCTGGCGCGTTCGCTTGCTCGATTTCGCTTTGCATGTGAAAGTGTCGTCGCTCTCGGTCCGGCCGGAGTCATGTAGGAAAATACGCCGACGCTTTAACGACGCACGTGTGTAAGCTTCAAGCGAGAATAAAACGGAAATAGCTATCTATTTCAAAGAGGTTTTCTCGTTGTTTTGGAGATTGCGTGATTTTTGCCTAGGGCGAAGAAGAATGTTTCGGACGTGTTTCGTCGGGCTGGATGGGATAGGTGACATAAGCCTGCAGATCGCGAGCAATTTCGATCTGTAAATCATATTTATATTTTCTTGAAGATTTTTTGGCATTGTACCATTGCAATTGGCCTGTGAAGAAAACAGCAGAATACTTAATAAGATCAGTATAGTACAAAAGAAAATTTCTTTTGTTTTCTTCAAAAAATGAATCTGAAATAAAAAATTGTTTATAAGTGAAATTAAATTATAGATTATTTATTAATACCAGTTTAATATGCAAAGATTTTATTAATTTAAAATAATTCGCAGTGAGCAAGTGGAAAATCGCTTTTCCCCAACGTGGTGAGCAAAATTCAAGTTTTGGAGCCTGTTTTGAGTGAGCAAAAGAGTATATTCCCTTATTAGTGAGCAAAATACTATATTCTCTCACTATTGAGAAAATATGGAATTCTACACTCGTAAACCAGGCTCTAATAATCGAATTTCTCTATTCTCTCACTTTATTAGAAAAAAATAGTGATCATAGATGATTCGCGCACTTGACTTTTTTGTCACCATCGCTTCGCTTTGGTGACAAAATCGACTCGTGTGGGAATCACCTATTTTACTCACTATAGTTGTGTAATGTACTGAAATTCTGACTAAGGAAAAAGAGCGATGGTGTGTTTTGTTCGTTTATCAAGAATCCATCTGTTCGTTTAATATTTCGAGAATTCGTATAAATAATAATGATCTGAATTCTATTTATTTACGTTAATGGTATAACTATTCTTACTAAAACTTTACCTGCTAGTAACATAAAAAAAATTGCATCACTAAGGTTGAAAATATTAAGACACCAAGAAAAATGAATAGTAAAATTAGTTAGAAATAAAATTGTTTCTTTCTAAAAACAGACCCGTTAAATAGGAAAAAATTACTATATTTTAAAGTTAAAATTAGTCTATTTGTGAAAAATTAATCTATAGTAAATTAAGAAAAATGTAGTAAAATATCATTCGAAATTCTATTTTATGTTTCCAAAAGATTATACAAAAATATTTAATAAACTACTTAATAAAACTATTTAATAAACTATTTAATTGGAGTAAAATTTAGTTTCTAATTAACTAAACATCTAACACCTTACCAAGGCATCTTCCTAATACCCCGTGAACTATATCAGGCTACTTCGACAAGTGCTAATTCCATGCGCCCATCTTACACCTACGCATGCATATTAACGCCCCCTTACGTGACAGCTAAGCCATTGGCTTTCTCAGCTTTGTCCAACCGCGTCAGAAACGTTTCACGATGCAAAGTAGATGTACTAGTTACATCATGAAGTGCGTACAATTTATTGATTTGTTGTTTGCAATAGAATATTCTGTTTGTCGGCATAGATTTTAAAGGAATAATTCAAAGTTTTATGCAAAAGAAATGATTTAAGTTTAATATTAATTTTTAATTATTAATTAATTTGATGATTTGGAAAGTTAAGGAAAGATATAATAATAATTAAAAAAATAATCAAATGAATCAAATTATCTTCTCAATATAAAAATTGCAATACACTCTTTTAATCTATTAATATATTAACTACGTATTATGTAGATAATATCATGCAAAAAATCGGTCTAAATAATTATTTCCGATATAGCTCTAAAAATCTATTAGTAAAAACTATTGCATAAAAAATACTAAAATGGAAAAAATATTGAAATTTTTTAATTATGTTCTATATTTACAATTAAAATATTATATACACATTTATAATGAACATGCTTAAAATCGTAATTAAAAAAGTGTTTAAAACTTTAACATTAGTAAAAAATATTAATGATGAATAAAATGGTCTACAATTATTATAAATATTTATAATAATAATTATTCATTTAAACACAGTTGACCTAAAAACTATTCGCATAGAAAAAAATCACTACCAAACCAATCCGTCATGACAAATCGCTGAAAATCGCCGTTCTTTTCGACTCCGTATCGTCGACATGGCTGGGGTCAAGACGACAACGGTCGATAGTCGACACCTTCGCAACAGTCTCTCTCACCCTCTCTTCTCTCTTCTCTCTCTTTCTCATCCAGCCGCAAACATTTGCCGAGCAATCGTACGCGGCGATCTTCGCAATGAGGGAGAAAGAGAGAGTTAGAAAGAGAGAGAGAGAGAGAGAGAGAGAGAGAGAGAGAGAGAGAGAGAGAGAGAGAGAGAGAGAGAGAGAGCGAAGGAGAGAGAGAGAGAGAGAGAGAGAGAGAGAGAGAGAGAGGAGAGAGAGAGAGAGAGAGAGAGAGAGAGAGAGAGAGAGATAACCCCAAGAGATATATTCTTTATTAATACACAGTAGATATATTCGCGCCCGACCGTATCCTCACCCGTTCTACTTGCGCCTGAAATCGCGGCAGCGGCAGCGCCGGTAGCGGTTCGGTCTCTAGCCTTGTTATTTGCTTATACGCTTTCGTGACTGCGGAGGATGTTCAGCGGGCTATACGCGCGGAATTCAATATCTTTGTATTACCTGGGCGTTGCGCCGAATATGTTAATTCCGAGGCCGGAGTCATTTTCGAGGCTGTGTATGTGTGTGGCTCGGGCCTAGATAGGTACTAGCACGTGCGCGCCACCGGATTTCTCCCGAGGATTATTAGGATTGGCTTCGCGGGACTGGCTCGAGAGCCAGCCCCGCGAGATGGCCATTGATCGTATCGACGCCGCGCCGACGATTTTGTGGCTTCAACGGGAGATATGCCATCGATATGGCTTTTGAATTTACTTTTATTCGAGTGAATCTCTGTGGTTAAAGCTTGTTTTAGATTTTTTCAGTGCTTGATTGGTAATAGCTTATAAAATGGGTTATTCTGATAAGATCAGTTTTTGGAAATTTCTTATTATACAGAAAAGAATAAGAAGTAATTAAGAAATGGAGAAATAGTGAGGAGCTATCTTACAGGATGTAGACTGTATTTTTGTTGATGTTGATGATGGTTTCGGTACTCACCTGAAACAAAAATATAATGAAATCGTTAATAGGTAGGTTATATTCATATTATATACGTAAGTAATGTAAATATTATTACTTTATCTATAATTCGTAATTGGATAATAAACGTACCACCTCACATTTTATTTATACAAATCTTTACAAACTGACAAAAATTCAATTTCAATCAACTCAAAGTAACGATATTCATCACAAAAACAATTTATTATGACTCTACATCCCGCCTACAGCCTTCTACTTCTACTCCCGCCATTGATCATCATTCTTGCTCAAAGCCGCGGCTCTCAGCGCTCGCCAATATTCCTCAAATTCTTTTCTTCTCCTTTGACCGCTTCAAACTTTCTCTCTCAAACACAAACACATACACACATACTCACGTACGCACACACACACACGCGCATACTCACAGAGCCATTCGCTTACATTGCCGAATTCCCTCTCTCAAGCTCGATGTAACCGCTCTGGAGATAAAGTCACCAGCGCGATCGATTCCATTCCCTTTCTCTTGGCGCTCTTTCCCCTTTTTACTCTCTCTCCTTGCCGCGATGCAAATATGTACACTGCCAACACACGTTTCTGCTGCAAAGTTCCTATCCGCGTACGCACACACACACGCAGACACACACATATAAATTCTCGGCTCTAAACGCACTCTCGCTTGAATCATGATCCAAGGGAGAGATCGAGGAAGAGAGAGAGAGAGAAAGAGAGAGAGAGAGAGAGAGATACTACACGCTCTTTATTGTGATATTCCCGCGCCCTCGCTCTCTTCATGCTCTATTCACCTTTCTCCACGTGGCCGCCTTCTTCTTGCCCGTCTTCCAAGCCGTACCTCTCTCTCTCTTTTGCTCGCTCGCTCTCTACTTGCTTTTGTACGCTTCTCGCGCGAAGTAGAATCGGCCGAGTTCTGCCTGCTTTTTTTGCTTCTCTATCTTGCTCACTTGTTTTGCCCAGTTTGTTCTCGCTGCTGCTGCTGCTAGGTGCTTTCAATTAGTTTTGAACTGAGTTACTTTTATTGCGGCTCATTTTATTGCGCCGAGGCGCAGCTTCATATTTATTCTCGTCTCCGCTGTGGTTATAATCAGCAGAAATGCCTTATCGAATAAAAGCTTCGGTGATAGTCGAAAAAACGATCCTAGATATCAGAACTCCGGTCTATTTAAGCATTCAGCGTACAAAAGGCAAATACAACAGCGGCCTCGCGGAACATTCACGAAATTAGAGAGCGCCCGACGCCGACCGAATCCGTCCCTCTCTTTGGTACTATATACCGGCGTTTCCTATATAACCAGATAGTCTCTGGTCGGTGGGCTCGTGTGTTCGAAAAGCTTTCGTCCCGCAGCGAAAAATCGCCGCATAGTCGCCAGCTTTCTCTCTCTCTCTCTCTCTCTCTCTCTCTCTCTCCGAGCTGCTCGCGCCGCTGTGTCCATCAGCGTGTGCGCGCGGTGGCGCGATGCCAAATTGATGCTGTTTGCCGTTGCTCTGAGCCTCAATCTGTGTGCGGCGGCCGCGTACACGCAGTGTGTGGATGAGAGAAAGGGGGAGGGAGAGAGAGAGAGAGAGAGAGAGAAAGAGAGAGAGAGAGAGAAGGCATACGGAGTATAGAACAAGAGGGAGGAAGAGATCGAGTAAGCAGCTACGAGTGGAAACCAGATAAACAGAGAGGGCGAGTAGGCCTCGGAATGAGGAATGAAGACGGAATTTATGAGAGAGCAAGGGAAAGAGAGAGGGAGAGAGAAGGTGGAACAAAGCAGGAAGCAGAGAATGAGTTAGCGGAACGATGTGTGAGCTGCTGTGGAGCGATGCTGGGAGTGAGAGAGGACGGATATGTGGTAGATGGAGCAGGAAAAATACGTTACCGGCACTGACATAGTATTAATTATAGGTAGGAAAATAATCTGAAAAAGTAAAAAAATCAAAAACTAAAAAGTATCATTTAGAATTTCAGCATTAAAAGAATACAAATATTTTGCATAAATTCAATATTTTTTTTTATTTTTGATAAACGTTGTAAAAAATTTAAAATTTTCATTATAAATCAGTTCAGATTAAAACATGATTAGTAAGATTATGTCAGCTAATTTGTATTCATTTTCTCTTATCATTTTTAGTAACTATATAATAATGCAGATTGAGAATCAGCCATTAATATGATATAAAACAAGCTTTTTGAGAGTGATAGAAAAATTTTTTTTTTTAAACTCTATATTTTCAGAAAATTAAAAATTAAATAGAAAAATGCTTTATAATTTTTAGCGATAACAAAAAAGGTTTTATATTATCTTAAATTTATGTGAAAAATAACGTAATTAAATATTTTTTAAAATGAATTATCTATTTAATAAATAAAAATACTAATAACGAAAGTAATTATCTTATACTTAAAAAAAATCCACACCATGTTTACACAATATCACAATAACGATTCAAATTCTCCTAGCTCAAATATTTACACCAATCCCTCTCCATCCCTAAGAACAAAAATAATCCAGCGCTCGCTCCTTCGATCAGCAAATAAATACGATCCAGATTGCCCATCCTCCAGGCAGCACTCGGCAGCTCTCCCGGCCGAATAAAAGTCATCAACGGCGGAAAAACGAGTTTCGGTACGCGATTTACCAGGGAGCAGGAGCAGCGGCAGTAGCACTCGACGAGGCTCTTTAAAGCCCCGGGAATTCGGATTTGAAATTGGAGCCTCAAAGGAGCGAGCGCGCGAGTGCCGAGAAAGGGCGCTAGACGAGAGAGATATTGAGCCCTCAAGCCCTCGAGAGGGCTCGTCGTCTCTCTCTTTCTCTCCTGCTCTCTCTCCTCTCTTCTGTGCCCCATCACGCCAGCCTTGAATCCTTCGACGTCGGGGCAAAAGCGCGCGCTCACGTCGACCCGATAACTTATCAGCCCTACTCTCTTGTCCACGTCGCGCGAGCGCGCGCGGCGAGCCCGGTTTTATCGTCGCACTAACCCCGATTACGGCCGTGTCGTATAATACGTCCCGTCTCGCTCTCCTCTCCTCTCTTTCTCCCTCTCATTTTCTCTATTTTTACAACTGTTTTACGCGCGCAAACACTCGGCCGCTCGCGTACACGCCTCCACGAGTGCAGATGGTTTTGGTGTATGTGTGCCTGAGCGGATAGTCGCGCGCCTGATGCTATCGGCGAGTAATAAATATATTTGCATAATGCCTAAACGAATGGCGCTTTAAAATGAGTCTAGCAATATTTAAGATTGTAGATGCGCGGTTTACAGTCGCGAATGACATAGATAATGCGCGGCATTATGCGAAATGACAGCTGTTGTCGGGCTTAAATTTTAACGATGTATTATTTTGGGCTATTTATAGAGGGACATTGTAAACGTTTATTACTAGAAAGACAGAATACAACCACAAATTTTTAGAAAATAATTGTAGGTTAGCTAAGTTTTTCAAAATATTTAAATAGTATACAAATAACAATAAAATTTTAAATGATAACATCGTTTATTAAAAATGAAGAACAGGTTACGATACGTTAACTCTTAAATTCTAGAAATAAAATTTTTTGATTAATTAAAGTCCAGAATACTGAACCACCTAAAAACTATTAAGATACAACTAATTCGTATCCTTTCATCCTTCATTCTTTAAAACATTTTATTTCTAAAGGAACAGCCTGACCAAAAGGGTTAAGAAAAAACAGTCTCACACCTGCTCACACTAACACACTTAACTTTCTTTACGCTCTCTCGATTTTCCGGCAGCATCATCTCTTCAGCTCTATCTCCGCTCTCACTTCTCTCATTCTCGTCCCGATCGGCGTTACCTGCTCTCAAACGGATCGGAAATTCGCTCGGAAGTACTTCGGCCGACGAACTGCGCAGCGGCCGCGGCCGTTAAGATAGGCGACATCGCGTTTTAGGCCCGCGACGCTAATTCGAGGTAGAAGAGGGGTATGGGGGCTGGATCATAAATGCCCCGGGCCCTCTAAGTGGCTGTAACCGTGAGCTCGCTTGGCACTCGTGTCTTTGGTTCTCCATTTGGCCGTTCTCGGTGCGTACGACGCGATTATGAAGCCATCGACTGCCTCGTCCTTCCATTATTACGAGCGACTTTTATTGAGCTCTTCGCTCCCTCCGGGAGAGCTGCGTTTTAAGCTTGTGCGAGCCCATAATCGGGATTTAAGAGTTTTACGCACGGAATGACAACGACTCGCTTCGGATAAGTCTCGCGTCTTGAATAATTAGGTGATTAATTGAGATTTCCATTGCTGTTACTCACGTTTATAGGAATCGGTTGCTTTTGATGGCCGTGATAATATTACACCAATATTGAAATAATATTTTAGCAATATTAAAAAAATATTATATGAATATTGAAAAAATATTGTATCAATATTGACATGATATTACATAAATATCAAAACAATATTTACATGATATTTCATAAATAAACATCAAAACAATATTGACATGATATTTCATAAGTACCAAAACAATATTGACATGATATTTCATAAATATCAAAACAATACTGACATGATATTTCGTATACGTCAAAACAATATTGACATGATATTTCATAAACATCAAAACAATACTGACATGATATTTCATAAATATCAAAACAATATTGACATGATATTTCATAAATACCAAAACAATATTGACATGATATTTCATAAATACCAAAACAATATTG
>JAPYZA010004996.1:0-15004 GCA_030522685.1 Eupelmus azureus
AGGGCAATAAGACTTTTTCGTGCTTATTCTAGAGTAGTTTACCTATGAAAATAAGCAATAAAACGAGAATCGATTTTTTCGACCATTTTAATAGTGTTTGTCACCTTAAATCAAAGTTGCTCCTTCGGAGCCTAATCAATAACTAACTCGTTGCGCATCGCAATAGCTATCAATTGTCTTTTCTCCGTTTCTATACGCATATAGTCAATTACGTGTATATTACAGAGTGACGATTTAAAGCATAGAATTTAATACTTTGACTAATCTATCTTTACAGATATACATCCTAGTATAAACTTGATCATTTCTGATACATATGGGACATTTTACGTCAAGTTGGTCGATGAAAAAATAGAAAATTCTGAAATTTTCACAAATTGTAGTGTATATGTTCCTGAGTAACCAAAAAAATGTCTAGTCTTGAATAACCATTAGTTCCAAAGTTATGATAAAGTGAAAAATCACTGATTTTTCACTTTTTCAATTTTCGCAAATATTTATGAATTTTTTTCTCATAGATGATGAGCCTAGGAAAAAAATGATATAAATGAAAGTTATTGCAAAAATTATCTAGAATATCACTATATTTTTTAAAAATTCAAATTGTAAATGGATCAATTTCTGGAGATCATGGGTAACCCATTTTGTACAATCCGTTGATGATCGAGTAGGTTAAATTTGGGTTTTCAAAGCTTAAATCTTTCTGCATATCGAACCCTTGATAATTATGCATCATAGAAGATGGGCCGATGATTTTATAATATACTATGACACTTGTTACCCGCATGTATTCATGCATACTTTGTAAGACTCTCCGCGCGTTTGAATGTTCGCGCCATACTACGCGGGCAGTAGAGAGTTCACTTCGCAGGCACACCGCTAGGTGGCGCACACCTGCCCTCGGCCATCACGCCTCAGGAAACGCTACCTCTGGTGGATATAACCCCGACGCCCGGTCCGCACAGGCAGCCTTTCGCTCACCCGAGCACCTTCCCGTAGATGGTCTTTGGCAACCACTATAGCTCGAAGTTAATAAAGGACATTTTTTTAGATAATTAAATAATTGTCTTTATTTAATTATCGCCCTCATAATTGATAAGGCGTGCCTCGTTTTTGGGGATCACTCCGGATCCATCCTCTTCCCCTCTTTATCCTCTTCTCTGGGTGGTGAAGCCGCAGCTGGTCAACGAGGAGCCCTCTTCGCATCCTCTTCGAGCATCGACAGCGGTCCGACAATACCGCACCGAGGCAGCAGCTCCACCTGCAACTCGCCCTCATCCGAGAGCACCCTAGCGCTCCATCACCGCTCTTGTCCGGCCTGCAGCAGCAAGGACACCAGGCACACAGTGCTTTGACGCAGCCGCTCTTTGATCGCCTTGTGGCGAAACTCCGAGCACACCGACCTTTCTGCGTCACACTTTCAAAAAAAGTAACATGATTATTAATAAGCTTATAAATGCATTACGTCAAAGCTATAAATATTACTATGGTACAAGAAACTTTACTTTCATAATGATTATCTTTAATACTCACTTTTGCTACTCTCTACTCAATTTAAACAAATTATTTAGCAAATAAGAATTAAGACAATTTATGTGTAACATAAAATAACAATATACTACACTAATAAGTCAATAGACGCATTTCTTCGAAATCATAAATAGATGGTATTGCAAGGAACTTGTCTATATAATAATTATTGTTACTTCTGTCTTAAAAGTTACATACTTATTTGGTTACTAAATAATGCATAATAAAAAAACTTACGTTCAATTCATTTTCACTTTTCTCCTCCTATCATTGTAATGATCACTGTGCATCTTTAATTTTTGAACATGTAAGCATAGATTGTAATACTAGCTGGATCTTCTAATGATTTGAATCACAAAATTTTTACAAAACACAAACATTTTATACTTATTTAAAGAGTTTTTAATGACATGTTTATTTAAAATTAGTACTTATCTAAAAACAAATGTTTCCAAAGCTGGAAAAAGGCACTTCTTTTGGCAACAAAAATTTTCCACTTTTTCAATAAGACTGCATCAATAACAATTCTGTAATTTGATAACTTTTGGCCGTACACACTACTGTTACAACCAGTAAAAACAAATACAGCTGTTAAAGTGCTAAAGCTGCAGTCATAGTTTTAAGCGCCTGCTGTACGACAAGCATGCTGCAACCTTTCTGTAAGGTTTTTCTACAATTCATTATTCCACTTTTTCTTACTGCCACCAACGTAGAACAGCCCTGGGAGACGGTCTCAGTAGGCCTCGTTGGACCACTTCCGCGCTCGAAGAACGGGCACAGTCAGCTGTTCGTAATGCAGGACAGATTTACAAAATGGGTAGAGTTTCAGTCGATGCGCACGGCGACAGCTACGGCCGTATCAAACGCCCTGCGTACCAACGTTATTCTGCGTCACGGGTGCCCAAAAACTGTCGTCAGCGACAACGGGCGACAGTTTATTTCCAAAGAATTCACAAAATTATTAAAGGACAGCGGCATTGACCATCGTCGCAAACCCCCGTATGCAGCACAGTGCAACCCCGTCGAAAAGACAAACCGGGTGATTAAAACCATGATAAGACAGTACATAAAAGACACACAGAAAACATGGAACATCCAGCTCGCAGAATTAGCCTTCACGTGTAACACCGCACCTAGCGACTCCACAGGGTTCTCACCAGCCTACTTGAATCACGGCAGAAAACTACCCCCACCAGGCACCCTGAGCCAGGAGGTGGGAGGCCCAACGTCACCAGGAACGGACGGCCGACGGAGACGGATGCAAGACGCGATAGAACTGGCCCGAGCGAACATAGCGCGCAGTTTTGATAAACAGCGCCACTACTATGACCTGCGCCGCCGAAAATAGGAACCTGCGATAGGTGACCTTGTATTAAAAATTCTTCACAAATTGTCAGACAAGGCAAAGCATTATAACGCAGGCTTAGATAAGAAGGCCGATGGCCCTTACAAAGTGCACAAGAAAGTGTCTTCCGTTATATACGACTTAATAGACACGGTCGGAAAAATAAGCCAACATGTATACATAAGGGACCTTAAGCCGTACACATACCAAACA
Organism: Eupelmus azureus; assembly: GCA_030522685.1. Classification (NCBI taxonomy): domain Eukaryota; kingdom Metazoa; phylum Arthropoda; class Insecta; order Hymenoptera; family Eupelmidae; genus Eupelmus; species Eupelmus azureus. Next base: position 3,089 of record JAPYZA010004996.1, read on the forward strand.
TAAACAATCCCGAGAAATAGCTCGCGGAGAGAGACTAAGCGCTCGCGTAAACAATTCCAAGAAACCGCAACTTCGAGAAGATTCTCCGAAATGGCTCGCGAGCCTGGAAGAGCCGAAAAATCAATCAGTCTGAGACAAGATGTCACTCGAGCAAGAGCTCGTCGAGACAGAGCGCGCCGTCTAAGCGCTGAAAGCAGCCATGGAGGACGAAGGCTGGGAGCTGATCGGCTTGGAAGAGTACGAGCCTGACCCCGTCTCCACGGAGAGACCGACGTACAAGCCGACGCCACTAGCCGTCTTAGCGGCTAAAGCCACCGCCAGTGCCACCCCTCCAACGCCACCGGAACTACCACCGCCAACTCTGCCTACAACAGCAGAGATCGACGCCTCACCCGCTCAGCTGTTGACGCCGCAGCCGCCAGTACTGCCTGCCGCACCAGAAAACAATGCGCCAACTCTGCCCTTGTCACCGTTGCCGACGCCACCGCCACCAGAGCATCAACCCAGACCGCCGGGAGCCTGCAGTGCACGGAAATTGAAACCGCGCACGGTTAAGCACGCGGCATTTATAATCCCACCAAGGGACGCGCGCAGAGCGGCCACCAACACCCGCCGCGTCAACGCGCGCGGGAGGATAAATCCACCACTCACCAGAGGTTCAGCGGCCCAGCTGCATGGGAAACCACCCCCTCTCAAACCGGTGCTGCTGACCACCGCGCCGCAGGCCAAGGATCCAGCCCGCAGGCCGCAGATCAAAACGATCTCCATCGTCGACACCGGAATGGAAGAAGAAGGTCGCAGACCTCAAGCAGAAAGTGGCTCAACGAAAGCAGAGGCGGCAGCTTCAAGAAAGCCGCACAACGTTCATTATGACCGCGGGACGACCGCGGGCTGCGGCCAAGCGAAGCGGGAAAAGGAGGACAGCCAAGCCGTACGCCAAAGGCCATATACCTCCCGCTACACCACCAGTACCTCCAGCAACACCAACCAGTAGCAGCTCCACGCCAATCGAGACCCCGAGACCAGGCAGCAGCGAGCAGCCCGACGTCATCCAGGGTCAGCCTCCTTCCGCAAGCGACTCTCAGCCATTGCCGGCCACACCGCCAGCACCACGTCCTGCCGTGAAGGTAGTAATACCAAAGGGCCTGACCGTCGAGATTCCCATCGGCACCACCCGCTATCGCGCTCGCCAAGGGGATGTCAAGTGGGCGATAAGACTGGACGCCGCCGGCAATGTCCAGAAGATCCAGCAATACTCTGTAAGTCTTAATTACATAGTTTATTTAATGCACCGTTCTCTCGGAGATCGCACCGCGAGCGACTTCTATTGATACCGTTACCGTCACCGATCCCGACTGCTAGAGTGAGTCACCGGTAGCTCACTCTCCGAAGGAAGAGGGGGATGCGACGAGAGCCCCTCAACCACCGCAACCCGGCAAGCCTCGGTGCTCTCACGCAGAGTATCGCTTGCACCCCTACTCCCGAACAAGCGGCATGCGCATCACTGCTCGCGCACCGCCGACTCAAGGGCTCCCCCGCCGCAGCTACTTCAGCCCGAGCGACACTGTATTACCCTCGATCGGTGCCCCGTCGTGGGTAAAACAGTCGCCTAGCTTACCAGTAGTTATTAATCTTGTTTGCGATAGGAGTATTGGGCAGAACCAATGTAAACCGCACACATACACGTATCCATACACACCACGAACCGTATAGTCGTACAGTCTAGTAATAGAGCGCTCTTTGTTTTTGTTTCACACCAAAAGCCCAGCTGAGGCCAGTTAACTTACTTTCATTTTTGTAATTAGATTTAAGGCCCATTTGAATATATATAATTTATTTAAACTTAACATCCATCTAGTCTGATACATTAACATAGATCCACGAGCCCTGTTCCTTGTTCCTCCTCGGACCTCGGAAAATTCCTCGGTTACAGGATAGCCCCCAGGTCGACGTAACACCATCCAGAAGGTCGATCACCATGTATTAATTGAAATTTCCGATAATAACCAACATTTCCAGTAGGTGATGTCCCGGTGTCAGGGTGGTCCCCAGATCGACGTTATACCATCTACGAGGAAGTGCACCAAGTATTGCGACGCTGGTTTCGCGTTCTCGTTCGTGTCCCGAGCCCGCATCTGCAAAAGTCCCGTCGGCTTCTATTTCGCGAGTTCGCCGAATTTATTATGGGCGCCAGGTGACTCGGCTACGTTTTGTTCCCCTTCCCGGCTTTGCTCTCGGTCGCACGAATCTCGTCTCCGGGTGCGGTTCTCCCGGGTGCGGCCTCCTCAGGATTGAGGCCTCGCGTTCGAGTTAGTCTCACACCCGCGCGTTCTACTTCTATCTCCTTCGTACGACTCAGGTTTTCTCCCTTGCGGGAGTAACGACGCCACTACCCGTTGTCTCCGTTTACTGTCGCGCTCATTCACTTTTACTCTCTCTCTCTCTTACAACCTCGACGCCACTGCGATTCGCGCGCACGGTAATCTCGGCACTCCCGACCGCGACACGTTCACGTTCACTCAACACACTCGCTTTCTCTCACTCATACTCGCTTTACTCTCGAGATAATATTTACCGACACCTTTACCTCGATTTCTCTTTTAGCACCGCTGCTGGTGCGCTTCGTCGGCCTCGGTCTTGACGTCCGCTCGTGGCTGCTCTCAGCACTCGGGCGTCCTCTCCTCGGCGTCTCACCTGCGCTCCCGCTCAGCTCACCTCTCGTTCACACTCACGACCGCGATTTAGCAGAGCCTCATTAACGCGCGTTTCTCTCGTTGGTCGTCTCGGCTTCCTGGGGGTAATCGTCTCGGTCTCGGTCTCGGTTTTCTCTCTCTATTGCTCCTGGATGTTCGACTTCGTATCCTCACGTCTTCTCGGTCTCGCGGCTCAGGCTCTACTGACCGCGCGGCTCTCGCTGCCCGCGCAAGTCCCCGTTGTGCGATGGCGCCACCGATTCTCACCAAGTCCCACAACACTCAAGCTATACTGTTTGCGAGTCGGACTTAGTGTCGGCGCGCCACTACTCTCCGCCACTCCCTGACGCAACTCCCCTTCTCTGCGCGCTCTCTCTCTCTCTATCTCTCTCGCTCTCCCTCTATCTCTTACACCTGCGCTCATCGCGCGCGAGTGACGCTCATTGCGTTTGTTCTCAGCGCGGCGCGTATTTCCCGGAATTTCGAGGCGATGTTGTTTTACCACATCGCAGTATTAATTGAAATTCCCGAAAATGACCAACATTTCCCGCAGACAATTTCCTGGTATCAGGATGCCTCCCAGGTAGACATAACATCGATTACGAGGAAGTGCACCATGTATTCATTTAATTTACAGAAAATTACTAAAATTCGCAGCAGACTCATGCAGATGCAAAATTTTAGTAATAAATTATTTAAAAGTGATATCTACGCCCATAAGTGTTTATAATAAGGATTTGTTACGTCTTTTCAAAAGAGTAATCTGAACATTCTGTAGTGCTACTCGAAAGAAGTGTTTTAAGCCAAATCTGGTATAAATTGATAAACTGGTTGGCTCAAAAACCCGTGGTAAGTTGTGCGATGCTACGAAAAGCATCGCCTCAGAAAATCCAGAAAGAACGCGTTGGCGCCGCTGGCTCACGACAAGCGCTAGAGTAGGGAGCCGAGGAGAAGGAGAGAGACAGAGCGCGCGAGAAGAGCCGCCGAGAGTAACGGCGCGCCGCCAACGAGATCGCTCGCGAAAACCCGGCTCAAGCATTAGAGGACTCAGAGTAGCCGACAGCGCCACCGCGTTGTAGAATCGAGCGGGAGGAAAGGGAAACGCGCAGTCAGTAGAGCCAGAGCCGCGAATCCGTTCAGACGTGCCAGAGCAAAACCCAGGAAAACAAGAAGACAACGACCTAAGCGAGAAAGGCGATCGTGAGAAATATTTGGCTCTGCTGAAACCGCGTACGCGAGTGAATCCAGGAACTAGCCCCGGAGAGGACGCTCGTCCACGAGGTCGGAGAGAGAAGACGTCGAGCCCGAGGCGGTCGTGGAGTGGAGCTGAGGAGGAAAGTAGTGGTAAGAATCGGTAGATTTTATCAGCATCGAGTGATGACGCAAGGGTGACTGGGGAGAGTGAATGTGGTGAAGGAGAGTGCAGGGCGAGAGAGAGAACGCGAACGGTAGTGCCGCCCAGGGAACGCGCGTAATCGAGAAAGGGAGGAGTGAATGCGAGAGAGTGAAAGAGCGCGAGTGTGATACGCGAGTGGTGCCTTGGGTCCCCTCGAAAGGGGACACAGAAAGGGAGGAGAATAGGCGAGTGGACGTGCAGGCACGCGAGGGAGTCACCTGGCGCCCATATACGATTAAATTCCGTGACTCCGCAACAACAGGAAAACAGGAGTTTGTCGGCGCGGATCGGGACGCGACCCCGGGAATAGGGAAGACGTCACGAAAACCGCGTCACAGTTGATACACAGTCAAAATTCAAGGTGTCTAACGCTGAGCGGTATTATATACTTAGAGGGCATATAGATTTCTTAAATGTGCAAAAATAATCTGTAATATTTATATAATAAATACAATATATTTATATCGATAAAAGCTATGTTGTATTATTTTAAATAGTAATAAATGTTTTATTCATTTTTAGTTATTTTAACTCAGACTGGCCCCCTTATGTCTAATAGCAAATGAGTTACAAGCAATCTCTTTAAAATAGTTTTTTTTAAGAATGACCCATATGCAAAGTAAATGCTCTTATTCCTGTTGTTCCTCACATATCTCCCTATATTATATAGTTATAAGAGAAATTTACGATTTACTAACCCCCCCCCCTCAAAACAACCTAAAATTCCTTCAAAATCACGTAGTTTCTAACCCAACTAAATTAGTTGTGTTAACTTCTTAGAGCCCCTCACCGACCCCTCCTCCAAACCCCCCTCCGAACCCTCCTCCGACCCCCCCTCCGACGCTTTTTTAAATTAATTTTAAATTATATTTTCAAATATTTAATGTTTTCAGGTTTCCACGCAATCTTATGTTTTAACCTTTTTATTATTTCTATAGCTATTTAAAATTTATATATTTCAAAAACATTTTTAATAATCAAATCATATAAGAATCAAATTTTAGTATTCTTGTATTCACGGAATTTTGTAAAATGTAGAGTTACTGTTTGGCGCTAATTGCTACTGTTAATTGTTATTGGCGCGTTAAGATTTTTTTTATTAGTAGAATCTTTCGCCGTAACTTTATAAGCCACTTTATATTGCATTAGATGAGTAAGCAAAACATACAATATCATAGAAATAGAAAAAATAGTAGAAGAATACTTTAATATACTTTTAAATTGATTTGTTTTTACTTTTTCCACACCACGCATGAGGTAATAAAATGGCGCGTTTTTTATCGTGGTTTCCCCAATAGGCCTAATTCACTTTAAAAAGATATTTTGAAGTGAAATTTAAGATCGAATAAACTAAGTTTCATCTTTAATTAATAATCTTATATTTATAAGTTGTACATACTACTTTTTCTTGTAAAATAAAATTGCAATAAATTTGATAATAATGGTAGTTTTCCATACCACCCAAGAGGGGTACTGTCATTGGTATTTTACATCGAAGATTTTGTAACACAATCTAAATAATAAACTACGTATGATCCCTTAAGGCGCCTTAGTCTTTTTTGTTACATTTAAAATTATTATTACGATATTTGAGAAAAATTTAAACAATTTTTTACTGAAGATTTTAGCGATAATAAAGAAAATAATGCTTTATTTGAATTAAATAAAATTTTTTAAATGGAAGAAGTGTCTTGTAAAGACTTTGGTTTACCTGAACCGAATGATAGTATTGCAATCAATCAAATTGATAATAATAATAATGTTATATACTGTAAAGAAATGTTTGAATGTATTTATACAAAATTAAACAGTGATCAAAAATAATTTTTGATCAAATAACAATGAGTTCGAATAAAATTTATTTTATAGATGATTCTGGAGGCTCAGGTAAAACATTTTTCAATAAAACATTAATTTATTATTTTATTTCTGTTCAAAAAAAAAAATTTGTCAATGGCTTGGACAGGAATATATCTATTCTATTACCGCATGGTATGACCAGCCATAGAACATTTCGACTACCTTTAGATTTAAACAGTATAACATATGAAGCATCAATGATTCCTAAAAAAGCTCTAGAAATCGTTGATAGAAAATTGAAAGACGTATGTTCTAATGAAATGCTATTTGGACGAAAAACAATAATTTTAGGTGGCGATTTTCCGCAAATTCTTCCTGTTATAAAAAATAGTTTCAAAAACTTTATTATAGAGGAAACAATTAAACATTCAATTTATGGCCATTATTTAATATATTAAAATTAACAAAAAATGTAAGATCTGAAGATAAAAATATTTCGTCTCTTTTATTAGACATAGGCGAAGGTAAAATAGATAAATTTGTTATTCCAAATAGTTGGAAAACAGATGATCTTTGCTTAAAAATTTCTTAAGATATTAATAAAAAATTTTTCACTAGTAAAGTTATATTAACATCTCATAATGATGATATAAACATCTTAAACAATAGAATATTAAAATTGTTTGAAGGTAAAATTACAACGTATTACAGTTTAGATTATGCTACTCATAAAGTCGAAGATCAAACCGATGATGAGACATATTTGTTTATTTATTTATTTATTAAATATCAAACGGGCATAATTGCCCTTATACAAAGAAAATTATAACTATATTTGGGGTAGTCAAACCATTACTCCTGCGCAGATACCATACTACAATATAATTTCTTTTATAATAGAGATCTAAATTAACAAAATATATTCATTTAAAATAACAAAAAATTGATTTTAAATACGTAACTTTAATACAGAGTGTAAAGCTTAATTAATTGTAAGGTATTCCGAAGGAAAGATTTGAATCTACCAATGCTGCTCATGTTTCTAAACTCGGGAGAACCCCTATTCCACAGTCTTCTTAATCTATGTATCGGTGAATAGTATACATAGTTTGGCAAATAGCCAGATTTCTCCCACAATTCACCAGCATTCCTTACACTATATAGAACTGATCTAACTGGAATTAGTGAAGATAATTCTTCACATTCAAAGAAACCATGTAAGGTTTTATATACAAAAAGTCGTAGTAGATGAAGCGATTCTCAATCTCAGTAACATTAAATTGTGTGTATAGACTCACATAATCATGGTCACAATATCGTAAGGGCGGTGAGGTTTTATAAGAGCAATATCTGACAAGCTTATGCTGTTCTAACTAGTAATAATTACCGAAAATTTGTTTTAAATTTAGAAAACATAATCAGAAATTTTCGTGATCATAAAATTTAATATAAATTATTCATGTATACTTGAAACAAAAACAAACATAATTTTTGTAAAAATATCAAAATTTTAATGTAAATAGGGATCAAAAACTAAGATAAGTTTTAGTTAAATAAAACTTTTATAAAAAGATTTAAAAATTCCAAATACGTTTCTAAATTATAAAAAATTTAAAAATTAAAATTCATCAGAATAGATCAAATTTTGTATACACTTAAAAAAAATTTAAATCAATATTACAATAAAATTTTTTGTTCAATACATAAAACCTAAATACAATATTCAAATTTAGTTTAATCTAGAAATTGCCAAAATTTTCGTTAAAAAATATTTAAACAACCATAAAACAATTAAAAATTACTAAAGTACAAATTCTCTTTTAAATAATAAATTGTTAAAATTAAAATTTTGTATTAAATATTTTCAAATTCATAGTAAAATTATTAAGAGGAGGTCGGATAGCTTGTCACGCACGGCCTGGGATTAGAACCGTGGTGATTCGTTGTCTATGAAGTATTGCTACAATAAAACGCTTAAGTAAAATTACAGTTAGGTGTTTAATATTCACTGAGAACTGTTACAAAGAGATGGGCGCCAGCCGCGTCCCTGAGGCTACACGGCCACCTAACTAACTCCCGGAGAGCACGCTCGACTCTTTCACTACTCAATACTAACAACGCTAAAAACATGGGCTCGAAGACAATCGCGGGCACACACTAGCTGGGGCACAGAAGACTGGATGCAGAGGGATATTAATGAAGACTTTTGCTAGCACGCGGCACTTACTATTCGCTGTCTCTCACTCTCAAACTATGGTCGAGGCTCGCGCTGCATCCTGAGTTACCGCCCGTCACTCTACAACTTTCCGACGAGAACTCAGCTCTTGCGCAGTCCGCTCTACTACTCTCCTCGATCGTCCTGGAGATGCTTCCCCGCGTACTCTCTACTCGCACGAACAGCTATCGCAAACGTTCACGCACCGAAGAAAGACACACAGTCGCATTTACAGTCGTTCGCAATGCCGCACACGGAATGCCTGCCGCTCTCCTCCTCGTGGCTCGAGAGGGATCCCCAAGATTTCCTCTCTCTCGACGCTCTCTCAGACTCTTGCCCTCAGCTGTCTCTCCTACTGTTGCGTGCGTGTTCGGTTTCTCTCTTTCTCTCGTTCCTCTAGCAGCGCTCTCGCTGCTCACCTTAGCTGTCTGTCTTTCTTCAGCAGACGGGAGGAAGGCTAAAGGGAAGGGAGAGAGGGGAGACAGGTAGGATGGCTATGGGACACTCGCTCCAGCTAGCACCAACATTTAAAATTTACTGTACAGAAAAATGGCTAATGCGAGCAAGCTCTCCGCGGTTGATTCCGTGTGAGGGCTTCTAACTAACTACTTCTCGCATCTGTAACTGGCACTAACTGCCACGTTAGAAGCTCTGTCCTTGATTTAAAAATATTTTTATTATTATTATTGAACTAATTAATTTTATATAACAGTAAAAGTTCTCCTTTAAATTTCAGAATGCGTAAACAATTTTATTCTGAAAAAATTAAAAGTTGAAAAAAGATTGTTTTTCCAATTTTTTTAGAATAGAATAGTTTGCTTGTTCTGGAATCAAAAAGGAAAAATGATTACTTTTACATAACGGGGCTGAATTTAATAAATAATTAAATTTCTCGATTAATTTCGCACACTGCTCGGGTTGAACCACGAGCTCCAACGAGACGTTCTGTGCCTGCGGAGGCGGCGGTATACGGCATCAGGATAATCAGGTTTTTAAAATCAAACGCGAACACGTGAATTTGAGTTTAACATAAAAAGTAGTATATTCTGAATTAAGTAACAAAAATCCAATAAGTGGAAACACTCTTACCTCGAACAGTACGAGTCGACACCTATATGACTGTAGCTGGACGAACAGCTGGACCTCCAACAACCTTTGGTCAGCAGCTGGGCGCCGGGCTCTGCGTCGTTGTGGTGTTCAAAACAACCAAAATCCGCGACGGTTGACGTTTTGCGTTCACGCGCGCGCGCTATCTTTCGCCATACTAGCTTTTGCGTCCCTCTCTCCTCTCTCTTTCGTACACGCTGGGCCGTGCTCGGCTATCCTCGGAGCGTAGAGAGAGGAGCCGAAACCGTGGCTGGAGGCGATTTTCGTTATATGCTGTTGGTCGCATATCGGCCTCAGATGTAAACGTTCGCGATCGTGGAAATGTCACGTTTTCGACAAAATCTTCTTGAGATTCCATACATAATGTACGATCACATTATTTACTACACGCCTAAGTCTTGAAAAGGGAGGTTTTGAATTCCTCCGAAACGTTGACAAAAGCGAATCAAGAAAGAAATTTATTTCTAACCTTTCCAATAATTAATTGAATTTATTGTTTGTTTGGCAGTATGAATAAAAGAAATGGACTCTCATGTACTCCATAAATTCCAATTAATTAATATTTGTCGATATTATTTTTTAAACCTTCTTTTAATCGCTGTATTTTTAAAAATAGTATATAAATATATATATATATACTTTTTTAAAATACAATATTTTTATATACATTATTCTATTTACAATATTTAGAGATAGTGTATTTTAAAAATATAACCAAAAGTATTTTGTAATGTTGGTTGAATTTATTGTTCGCTTCGTGCAGTTTAGGAAGGAAAAAAAATGACGCTGTTGATCTCCGCGAACCAAGTTTATTTTGATTGCCGACGTTTAGGACGTTTTTAAAAAGATATGTTCCTTTTCAAGGCTAAACATAATACAAGGTACATGTGTGTATAAGTATATATGACAAGAAATTATCATAAGTCAGATTAAATTTTACAAAGACACAAAGTTGCTTACGATTTTTAATAAACTATTCAGTTATTGCGGATTAACATCGCCAAGTGGAAAGCTACCATATAGCCGAACGAAACTGCGCATACAAATTTTTGAATATTAGAAATCACATTGTAGCGAGCCATTCAAATATGCGCGCGGAAAATAAAAGAAATTTGTCCGCTCTGACGACAGTGTCAGTCGACACGATACACGATTCCCCCCACTCTAATATGGCTCTAAAATTTGCGGCTTCGCTGGAGGTCTCGAGATGCTCGCGGAAAGGGAGCTCGCTCTCTTTCTTCGGGACCAGCGAGTCACCTAGACGCCTTTCTCTCCCGAAGCTCCACAAGGCGAATAGACGAGGACCTTTTGGTCGAGGACGTGGAGGATTTCCTGCTGCTTTTGAGGAGAAGATTCTCTGGGGTGTCCTTCGACAAGCATTCAACCTGGTCTCGGGGATTGAGCCGTACGCGCTGCGCCGTCGTTGAATTGCGTGTCTACGCCGCTTCAGATAAGTAGCAAGTCTTGAGGGCGATATCGCCAGTAGTAAGAGGACGAGTACCTTCGGCCCTTTAACTTTATGTATACGTCGAGTTAAGACGGTGAGACCCTATTTTTATATCGTTCTGCGTTGAGAATATTAATATTAGATTTTAATGTTAATGCTAATTATTACACCCCGTTTATGTCAATAGAATCTCGTTTCGCGTCGATTACGTGCATGTGTGGGTGACTTTTGTACGTGATCTCGTTTGTTAATTGTTTTTATGTAGCGGAAATATGATTATTGTTGCGTAATGATTTTATGTGTACGAGTAAATTGAATGTGTTCACGTAAAGCCGCGCCGACCCTATCTACATGTCTAAGTAAACGTTTAATTATCATATTCATTTTATTGTAATCTTTTGAATACCTTTTTTCCATTCAATGAAACCTATGCATTAGCGTAAATTTTACCCATAAATTTTACATTATAGTAAAAAGAAAAATTCAAATACAGCTGTCAGTGTTACAGAACTTCCAAAAATCGTTTTCTTTTCTCTCTCCATGATCAAGCGCTTAATCTCCCTCTCATCGTAATGGAAAAATGACAAGTAAATTCGGAAGTGAGCTGTCTAATCATATACTCAATATTATGTGGAAACGGAAGGTCAATGTAGTGGGGGTATTGTCAAATTTTCGGAAGTTATCGGAACTGAGTGAGCGCGAGAGAGAGAGAGAGAGCGAGACAGAGAGAAACAGCGCATCACGGCCGCCTGCCACTTCGCCTAGCCCGCCAGAGCAGGAGCAGCGCAGCCCAAGACATATGAGCGCCGAGCGGTGGGGGTATAGCCGCTGGGTAGCAAGAGAGCGCGCGCCCGCGGCTCAATCGTCGTCCTCGCGATGTTTGCTCGCAAGCGGTAGAGCACACATACGCGCACGTCTGTGTGTGCGTGCGTAGTAGCGGGAGAGACTCGCACTCCTAGTCACCGCGGAGCTCGCAATACTGCGAGTTATATGCTGGATAAATACATATATGCGAACAGCGAAACAGGCCGAATCGGCACGAAGGCGCGAATACGTCCAAAACAATGAATTTTTTACAAATGTTTAGTGATTAAATTAAGTGTTTTCTTGTACACATTTTTAAGAGAAGTCGTATCTTCAATTCTATTGAGAGTGTTGTTGTTTGTGTAAATATTAATCATTTCCGAAAATAAACGTTTTGATGTGGTGCGTTCAGTGTCGATTATTGATGCTTTGTGTAGGTCTATTTTGTGTCCTG
>JAPYZA010004997.1:0-35983 GCA_030522685.1 Eupelmus azureus
TTACTTGGGTTAAAAATTGTAATTTGTGAATAAGACATTTTGTTTGTTTTTTTTTTGTAATTAACAATCAGTTTTCCTATTTTTTTTTATTTGATAAATGTCAAGGCTAATGTATATAAATAAGTATATCTACAGCATCAAGTGTCCATCATACTTTTAGATTAATAGATTATAGGTTGATTACAGCTAGACTTAATTTGTACTTCATGACAGTTATTAATCATTTTTCATATAACATTGAATATATTATTGAACTAATTAACGTACCAATGAATAACTATAACAAACTCTTACATAATATTTCGAAAATTTGCTTAACTAAAGCTTCACAGCGTATACGCACAGCTCGAAAATCAGCCTAACAACAACTCAAGATCGCAAGACCAAAAGTCATGAAATAACGCCCTCCCACACTTACACGACTCTCACTGAAATTTCCAGCCTAACGTTTTTTCCTCACGCGAACTCACCTACATACTCGCGTACGACCGCGCCTCACCCCGCGCGACAATAATTAACCATAATAAAAAAAAACAACCCGTACTCAGAGACGGGCCGAAGTCACGTATATATATACTTACAAAAGCGTCGTGGCGCCAGTCGCGCGTTTCGTGCACACATTTCCGCGCGCTCGAATTCCGGCCGGATCGTAATATAAGTGTGTTCGTAAATCTGTTGCGCGTCGGGAGAGGGGGAAATGGAAATCGGAGAACGGCCGCCTCGGACGGGCTGAAATGTTTCGACTCGGGCAAATATGCGCTGCGTTTTTTTGAAAAATCGACGTTGACGGGATGAACGTTGGGTGGAATGTTATTGACGCGCGATGCGGGGTTGGTAATTTTGCGAGGTGTGTTTGTTAAATTGGTTTAGGGTTGAGTGTAGTTTGTGATTTTGTATTATCATTTTCTTTAAAATTTCCATGATGAAAGTTCGAGATTAATACTCTTTGAAATTGAATAGATTGCGATTTCAAATTTTTCCGTGTTGAGAATCGGGGATCCTCTGCAATAGAGTTTCCTAATACTTTGAAACTTTTCGTTGTGTAGGAAAATATGTAGTGATCAAGGAAAATGTATGTTAATCAAAACAAGTCTTTAGCATACATGAAATTCGTTAAATTAAGAAACAGAAACTGTAAATTACTACAGTGTCGTTTTTATTGGTTTATCAATATATACGTTAGATAAATATGGTTGAGATGGCTATTTTTTTTATAGCACATTAATCTCTACTCGTTTATGGCTTAAGATATTAATCAGGTGACGATTAAACTGTTTATAGGTATCGTGTATAATAAATATAAAAATTCTCATTTAGCTGAGCCCATTAGTATTTTATTATTTTTGAATTTGGTAATAATGCTTTTTATGCATGTTTATCTAAACGTTTTTATATTTTGATACGAAATTTTATGTTGTCTATAAAACTTCGATATTTTTAAAGGATAACATTCAACTAATATACGTCAATAGTACATAAAAAGTCACTTTAGAGTAAGTATTAAATTTTGGACTTCTGTTTCGTCATCATTTTATGCAATCGTTTTTAAATTTAATGTTATTGCGTTTTCGAAAGAAATACTTATATATAAAAAGAAAAAAGTATAAAATATAAAATAAAAGCATATAAAATATAGAACATACAACAAAAACTTGAAACATACTCTTTTCTGTCCTTCTCAACACTATAAAAAAAATAGTATTCCAAACATTTCCCGCAAAATTAACCCCTCATCTTTTCTCACCTCAAAACCATTCTTACCAATCCAACTCAATAACACATCGCCCATTTACAATAACTCTCCCACCGCATCGCCATGTTTTGTCCTCGCTCCGTCTCTTGCAGTCGCTTAGGCTTGCCCAGCGTTTCCGGATTATACACCCGCGATAACTCGGCCTAAGTACTTTCCACATACCTAGCCGACTCTTCGAGATTGCCTGGAATTTAGAGCGTCTCGCTCGCAGCGTGATAACGAACGTTTTACGATCTTCGAAGGATGCGGTAAGAGCCGGCCGTTTAGCCGGCAGAGAGACGCATAATAAAGTCGCCCCTCTTCATCCCCTGAATATATATTGCGGTGCTCCTCGCTCAGTAGTATCGGTATGTGTAAGTGCGCCAGCTGGAAATTTGTGTCGGCGGGAGTGAGAGTGGGTCCGGATAATTTCTGGGAGGTTTTGTTATGCGAGGAGCGAGGTCCGAGATGGTGGGGTGGATGGGTTGATGCCTTTTTTTGGTGGGAGTGAAAGTAATTTTTTAAGTTGGATTTCTTTTAGTAGGTGCTAGTTGTTGTAGAGTGTAGAATTTATGTTTTTATTGTTCTTTATTTCAAATTGGGTTTGCGATTTTTCATAATAAAATAGAGAAATAAACAACATACGTTTTTTTATGATTATTCCAAGTTGTAAATAATTGCATTAAACTGATTAAGTGGTAAAATATTTTAAAATTGAAAATAATGAGGTTTCTCGATATTTGACAGCTCATTACAAAAAATTTTATACTCAAGAGAGTAAAAAATCTAAAGTATATTAAAAATTGTAACGTTAAAAAATATAAGCTACAAATAATTTATCGAAACATTTAAAAAAAACTCAATTCTTTCTTCAACGTTTATTACACACTACAAATTTTTACTGTACAATTTTAGTCCTTTTATTCCTGTATTTATTTGTATGTAAACTAAAAATCTTTTCATTACTTTTTCAGATTGAAAAATAAATAAATGATATCGTGTAAAAATAATATCTCTCCTAGATTGAAGCTGTTCGTGTGGTATTCGGAAATAATAACTTATCGAAAAATTACTGCACATTTCCTGATCGATTGCATGGAAACTTTTCAAATGCAATATCTTGTTCCTGTGCCATAAGAAAATTTTTCAAATGCAATAACTTGTTCCTATGCCATATGTCGTCAGTAGAAAAAAAGGGTTAAGGTAAAAATTCTAATTATAAATATTAGCTAGTTATCTCACCAGGGTATTAAGTAGTAATTGGAATTACATAATAATTTTCGGATAACAATTTATACAATTCTCTCTAAATTACGATCCGTAATATATTAAAATGTATTTTTTACAAAAAAGTCTCTTTAAAATACTTATATTTATTAAAGCTTATCGTGCTCCATTTAAATTATTATCGTATAAATGTTTGCATAAACAATAATTAGCAATAAATGTTTAAACTTGACCAAAGCTCGTATCAAACTCAGCATTACCCTTGAAACATACTGCAAAAATATAACGCGGCTACCAGCATTAAACTTTACAAACACAAACAATCAAACTAACCCTTCCTTCCCCTAAACTACCACAAAAAAACTAAATCTCAACATCCGGTATCGCAAAAATCCCTCGCCATTTACTTAACCCTCCCAACAACACTCCTCATCACGCCAGCAATCTTCGCTTTCTTATAGCAAAAAGAAGATAGAAAACGCAGGCTTTACTTGTTTGTCAAACCTCGAGTTCTTCCGCTGCAGTACACACAGCAGGCAAGTTCGATATAGCTCCTCCCCCGCGCGCGCTTCCTCGCTGGCCGAGACATCGCGCCGCTCGGGCTGATAAGCCAGCGATAACGCGCCGAAGCGCGATATTACCTGTCTCGTGCGCGCGTGGCTGTGCGGAGTATTTATAAGTGATCGGTTTTGAAAGTTCTAGTCGCGAAGTGGGTTATGGGTTTTTTTTTGGGTTTTTAAGGGGGGAGGGGGGGGGTTTTGGATTGTTTGGGTTTTATGGATGAGATGGTTTGTTTTTTGAGCGATTTTAATTGGCATTGAAGTTAATGTCGAATTAATTTTTTAAATTAGTTGAAATTATCCATTAAAAAAATATTGATAAATTAGGCGCCATAAAATTTACTACTATTTTGGCCATGTAAGTCGTCGAAATAAGTCTAATCTTATTATACTTTAAATAATAGCCCGGAAGTTTTTAATATGGAAGCTATTTCGAATTTAATTTTAGGTTTGAGTTACCTTCGCGCTGTCCTTCGCAATGCTGTAATGCTCATTGAGTTTTTAATTCCCAACTTCAGAGTAAAAGTAACAACTTATTACTCAACAACGTATATACATTAATCCCAAAATACACCAATCTTGCTTTAATCTACAAAACTACTCTCACCGCAGCATGAAAAACCACAAAAAAAAAACAGCCTCGCACGACAATATTCGTCCAGCCCTTCCGCATCAGTCCTTCGGGGGCCAAAAGGGAGCCCAGCAGGCTATCTGCAAATCCCAATCTCAATGCCTACCGGGAACTTTTCTCAATTGAGCCAATTAGCCAATTGCACTAATTAGGGAGAAATGGATGGGAGCGAGAAACGCTCTCAAGTCTGCGCGCTGGCTGTATACACGCGCTGCCGGGCTGGCTCTCTCTTCATTAAACGTCCGTCGCTCCTCGCTTCGAGCGCGTTTGCTTGCGTTTAATTTTATGAAATTCTCTGTAAAAGCTTTTTCTGATTGTGGGATTCTGAGTGTGTGTGGGGGGATGAGGGGACTAGGTTTTTAAGTGGACGTTGTTGCGAATTTTTAGACTTTTTGGGTGCTTGAAATGCGTTTTTGAGGGGGGTTTGTATTCTTGCGTGCAGTGGTTTGGAACCTTGATGTTATTTAAGAATTATCTCATGCAACGTAATATTAGTGGATACTATTGAATAATTAATAATAAGAGATTGAGTAGAGACATTATTTCCAAATGAAAATTTCAATCGTACGTGTTTATAAATATTACAGTAATTGAAAATAATGGAATATGTAAATAACAAACATCAACTAATGTAAATTAGTTATAAAGATAATTATGCATATTATTATTTAAGTAGAATAACAAACAATAATTAGAAAATTATATTTTTTTTTATATTTTCTTTCCAATTACTTTAAATATTTAGAATGAGCATTATTTAATTAAAAAATTGTTTCAAATTAATCTGTTTTAATTTGTAATATGAAATAAGCATTACCATTGAAACATTTTATATAATTTTTTTTTTCATTTTAAAATGATTTTTTTCAATTATATACTTATGGAGTGGCTGGTAGGAATAAAAAGACAAGAGGTATATGTGTAATATAGTAAAATTTATTTTCATATTTCATTCAAAAATAAAATTATTTGTAAAAAAAGATTTCTTCGCTCTGTCGGTATACAATATGTATAACATATATAATTTTTGTGTTCTTCTGTAATGTTTAAGCTAATGCTCCTATGTAAATACATAACGATATTACAATTCGATTACAGATGTTGACATTCTTTTGAATTTTTCTTTTTTTAAATCTCTCTCGTTACTTATCTCTCTTTTCATTATGTATTGACATATTAGCATAAAATGTGCGTTTGTGTATGTATGTCAGTGTATGTGTCCTTTTGTTTAGTGTCGTCTGTATTCTCTCGCTGTATCGCTAAAAAATATATAATAATATATAATTATATACTCTAATGGGGTTTTTCACTTAAATACTAAATCACATGTTGTTTCATTTACTTTCATACTTTGTGCAGCCGCTTCTGTCGCTCTATCTAACATATAAAAAAAATTTACACGCGCAAGAACTTTGCGCTCTCGCGTCTTTATTATGATCGCTTTGTATTATTTTTTTTTGTCATTTTAAAAAATTTTTCTCCACGGTCGGATTACGTAATCCTACGTCGGTAACAATATATCGTCGATACGTTACTTTTTTTTCGACGTTTCATTGACTCTTGCGACGCGCAACAGCTTGCGTTTTATGTAGAAAAATAATTGTTAGAGCGCGTATATAATATATTCTTGACTTTTTACACAGCGTTTACAATGACAAAATTAATTAGGGAGTACAGTATATAGAAGCATTTGTTTTTGCACAACATTTGATTCTCGATTCATTTTCGCGAACTCGCAAAGAAAAATGATGCAAGGGAGGAACGATCGGCGAATCGGCGACGATCGGCAATTGAAGCCGGATCGTTAATGCCGATTGCTCGTTTTCGAATTTCTTAAAAAGGCACACTGTGCAGTGAATTGCTTGCCCAGAAAGTCCAATAAAGCACGCGTTATTTACAGACTTTCTTGAAAACAAAAATGAAACGTATTTTTTACGTTACGAAAAAACAACTGAAAGAACTTTACACTATCTAGGCTCTTTTTCTTCTCTTTCGGACTTTTGTTCTCTTGGGTTTGCTGCGCAGAACTGAACGAACGCACAATTGATTATTGTTCTCTGTGTATGGAGAGTTGTTGCAACAAAAATTTATGTAGCCGAAGAACAATCAGTCCGACGGACTCGCCTTATTAACGTTACAAAGTCGAAATATTATTTATACAGCAACCCTTTAGGTTTATTCGTTTTATACAATCAAAAAAAAAGTCAGCAACAATGACAAGAACCTTTTTCAAAGGAGCTTGAACTGTTGTACTGCCGTCGTTAACATGCACAAGACAAATTTCAAGAAAAAGTTACAAATCGAGAGGCGGAAAAAGCAGATTGTCGGTGCCTCGGTATTACAAGAAACAATGAAATATAGGGAGAGATCAAGGCGATTTTTTCTCCGCAATCGTTACAAAAAAATCGCTACAATGGCGCGCCTTTCATGCAGACAATTATGTATAAAAAAGAATTCATTTTTCCTTATACTTAATAAACGTAATTGTTTAGGCAATGTTTAAAGTCAAAGTTTACAGCGTATCAAGGGATCCCAGCTTGAGCGACTCTTTTTTCATCCCCGGTTAATCTCAAAAAAGCGCCACTTTATTGCAATAAATAAATATTTCTATACATAATATACCTCTCTCTCTTTACATTATTATACTTTCACCGTCGTATTTGGCATTCTCAAAAAAAAAGTCACTCAACCGTATCCCCCCAAGAGTTTCAGCTTTCATTCTTGGTTAAAAATTGCGCGTTCCGCGCGAGTACCGCAACGAGACGCAGATATTTCTACGAAAGGTATCCGTACTTCTAAAAAAAATTGTTAGTGTCTCCTTCTCCGCTTTTGCAATATGCTCGTGACTCGAGGTCAATAAAACAATGGTCGCCGCGGCGTGCCCGGCGAGATTCGCAAAACAAAAATCGCAATTTACCGTTTTTTCCTCTCGATCCTCGCCGAGCGCGAGGGAGACACAGTTGGAAGGGGGGGGGGGAAAACGATACGTCGCTCTCGTCGTCGGAGTGCAATAAAAAAAACAACGTTCTCTAATGACTGTTAATTCTCTTTTTCTGCCGACGAATCGCGCTGATCGATAAAAATGACGCGCGTCGCGCAAATTGCGGGACTAGATATATGCGCGAGCGCGCGCCGTCGCTCAAGAGCCGACGTATCGTTGTACAAAAATTAAAAAAAAAACAGCGCGTACTTACAATTCATGAGCACGAAATAAAAAAGGTGTATCGCGCGCGCGGCTCCGCCTTTCCTCGCTCGCGCGGAAACAGCGCGACAGAAAAAGAAACAGCGAGCGCGAGCCGCCGGCGATAACCGTCCGCTCGTTCAATATACAATATAAATCTACGTATAAATATACAATATAAATCTACGTATAAATATACAATGTACAGCGTTAAGAGTTAAAGAATGAAACGATGTAATCGAGTGTCCTTCCGCAACAACCAATCCAACCGCCGCCGGGACGGTTAATTCGAACGTCCCGCTCGGAGCGTTCTCCAAAATGGCGCGGGGCACTTCGCGGTCACTGTCTGCTCTCCTCTCCACCAGTCCGTCACTCAATCGTCACAAAAAACAGCAGCAAAATCCTCGCGCTCAGCATCGTCCCGAGCAGGTTGCGTCCAGCACTGTCAGCTCTCGGATCCCTCCGGCTCCCCGGGCGGCTCGCTGTCTCAGAAGAGCCCGTTCACCGCCGGTATCTGGCAGCCCGAGTGCACGTGGTCGATCACCTGCTCCTTCAACCTGGACACGTGATCCCTCAGCCTGTTCACCATCTGGCTGAGGTCGTTGTTCTCGCCCTTGAGCAGCTTCACCCTGTCCTCGAGCTTCGAGATCCTCTCGAGCTTGCGTCTCCGGCACTTGGAGGCGGCCACGCGGTTCCTCTGCCTCTTGCGCTCGAGCTTGATGCGCTCCTGGGACTCCATGTCGATGGGCGACATCGGCGGCGACGAGGAGACACTGGGCACCGTCTGGGGCTCGTCCTTGATCTGCATCAGGCCCTGGCTCATGAGGCTCTCGGTCGACTGGACCGAGCCAGGCGGCTCCAGGTTCGTGTAGGTGGCACCGTGTATGCTGCCCGGCTCCTGCGAGCTGTCAGAGTGGTGCAGCTCGTTGAGCGCGTCGACGAAGCCCCGGGCGTACTGCTCCTGCTCCTCGGTCACGCTCTTGTCGAAGTAGATCTGCGAGGTGGGCGTGGGCATGGTGGTGATCATGCCGTCGTGCTG
Organism: Eupelmus azureus; assembly: GCA_030522685.1. Lineage (NCBI taxonomy): Eukaryota > Metazoa > Arthropoda > Insecta > Hymenoptera > Eupelmidae > Eupelmus > Eupelmus azureus. The sequence goes on from JAPYZA010004997.1 coordinate 8,371, forward strand.
GGCTATCAGGAGCTTCTCGAACTCGGGGCTGCCGAGCTTGAGGATGTCGGGCGAGCCGAGTATGGGCGTGAGCCCTGTCAGGGCGCTGCTGGGCAGAGGGCCCAGCCTCGGCCTCTTCGACTGGGGCGCCTGGCGGTTGAGGTCGAGGCTGAGGTTGCCGCGCTTCATGCCGCCGATCTGCTGGCCGGGACCGCCCGTGATCCGGTTGGTCGCCGGCCCGTATAACTGGTCCTCGTACAGAGTCGGTTCCATCGTCGAGTTGCGCACCATGGATGTACGTGCGTGTCTGCTGCTTATCCGGCCTCGCGATTATTTCAAGGCCTGCTTTTCCGCTGCTCTCTCACGCCTCTATGTATTACGCACTTGTTGGTGTGTGTGTGTGTATTTACGTGTGTCTCGCTGGCTCGCTCGGTTACATAACCGGCAGGCGCACACAAGTTGGAGCGCGAGTTTTCCCTCCTCTCGGGCGCGCGGCTGTTTTTATATCGAAGCACTGCTGCCGCTCTCCGAAGCGCGCGCGCACGGCCCACCAGACAGCACACACAGAGAGCGCCCAGCTATGTACCGCACAATACGTGTATATACTCGTGTATATATCACCCACAGCCGCTGCACCAACACACGCGACTTGACGTATACGGCCGACACTTCAGAGAGACTTTTTTAAAACAATGCAACCGTATGTAAACTGGTCGTAGCACAAAGTCGCCCAGGGAACAGTCTCGAACTCTCTGTGTACAAAGTGTGAGTGTGTGTATCTCTCGACTGCTCGCTCTGGCGATGCGCACCGCGCGGAGTCTCCGCTGTATCTGCCACTGCCGGACTAAACCGTACTGCCTTATATCTCGTGACTCACTGCGGCGCTGAAAATAGAAGTGGCGTCAGCCAGCCGGCCGGCCATTGGCTCGCAGTGGCGTCAGCGGCCCGGCGCGATTGGCTACAGCCAGCCGGCGCATGCGCCCGCCGGGTCGTCTCGCTGTCGAGTGGGAGGGAGCGTTTGAAACTTCAGTGTGCTCTCTGTTGCCGGCGCGCTCTCTCGCTCTCTGGCACCCACTTGTACAGCCGCTTATACGAGCCTCTGATGTGTTTGTGCCTTATGTATGTGTATATCGCGCGCGACGAGCCGTACGGGTTTTCCCCGCGCGCTTGTTTTTCTCTCTCTCGGCGCGCGAGCGCGGGAGAGAGTGAGAGACTATCGGGCTCTCTTTTTATTTAATAAATGTTGCGGATCGGGCTTTATACTCGCCCGCTGCGGAGTAATTATTTTGTTGGATTGTCGAGTTTTGCCAGATACTTTGTATTTCGCGCGGAATAGCGCGCGCGCGTGTGTACTCGGCTTTATGGAAGCTATTATCGGCGCGCGTTATCTCTTTTTTTCAACATTCCGCGAGCGCGCTCCCTTTTCATTGCCTAGCTTTTTTTGTTTTATCTTTCTATTAGCTATCGGAGTTTCTTTTCTCCTGCACTTTGCCGCCTAATTAATGATGTCTAAGCGCGCCCGCCTCTCTTTTTTCTTTCTTTCTTCCGCACGCGCGCGCGAGTATAGCTATTATACACGTGCCTGTCTTGTAAAGTTGCGAGCGCGCTGGCTTTGTGTGTATGCGTGCCGTTTTTAAGATAATAATGCGCAAAATGAATCTTTCTTCGGGAATTATAATACTCTCCAAGAAGTTGTGAAAGGGCTTTATTTGAGACAATGTTGTTACGGTTTTTCATTAAATTCGAATATAGAGGGAATTTTAGGAATACGTTGGAAACTAGTGTTTTTTCTGTGCGCGTTGTTTTTCTGCGAAACGAGCGTAAAAGGTAGCGCGGTGAAAATACGTACTTTTGATAACCGTTTTACGGGAATTTCGAGATACGGATTAGAAAATAATTCGCTATTATTTTTCTTTTTTCCTGGACGATTGACGTTGCTCCGTTTCCTAATATAACGACAAAATTCATTGTTATATTATTCTTTTTTTTTATATTTATTGACCGAAGTCTCTTATTGCATCTGTGTTTGGCAACAACATTTAAAAACAAACGAATTTATAACGTGTGGTCAAATTAGTATATGCACGTACCAGCTAAATTGTTTGTTTACTTGGAACCTGTAAAACATGCAAAGTAAATTACAAAACAGCATAAAACCGCATTTTTATATATTTCCTCAAAATTTATTTACATATTTTTTATGCTCAACAATGTTTACATTAACATTCGTTCAAACTTTTAACAACATTCTCAAACTTATAATTTTTAATATTTTATCCACTTCTTTTCTCTTTTTCTAACTACATATCCCCTCTCCTATATCTATCTTAATCCCCTCATATATTCTGGGTCTCTCTCTCTCTCTCTCTCTCTCTCTCTCTCTCTCTCTCACTCTCTCTCTCTCTGTCTCTCTCTCTCTCTTCTTAAGAACGCTCCTCACTGCAATCCTACGACTAATCTGTTTTTTTATTAATTTTAATTATTTAATATATTTTAAAAACTTTTATAAAAATTTGGCCACGTGTAGAAAGTATCGAAGAATATTTTTATAAAAGTTTGATAAAATAAATAAGTGAAAAAAGCCATATTTCGTCGGACACATTTAAAAGCTGCTTCACAAAACCGCCACTAGCCTTTTGAGTTTGTCTGACAAACTGTAGCTTTATTTCGTTAATTTAATTTCTGAAACTTTTTTAAAAATATTTTTGAACTGTACTGATACATGGTGACACTTAGTAACTAATGTTTAACAATCAGTAAGAAAGTTAAATTATATTATAATGATTAGTAGGGTTAAGTTCTCAATTTCTTGAGGACCTCCGACCATTTTTCGTCCACTCATTTACATTCTGCACATCTCTCTCACTCTCTTTCTAACTCTCCGCTTGCGTTCCTTATTTGCATTTCCTTTCTCGCTCTCTCTCTTCCTCCATCCTCCGCGCGCGAGTTCGCTTTTTGTCTCTCCCCACCTCCTCTACACACCCACACGCTCTTGCACACATACACCTACGTTCAGCAACGATCGAGTCCAGTCGCGCGAGGCAGTTTTCAGATTACCGCTCGCCGCCGCCGCCGCAGCCGTCACATATAGATAATGAGTGCTTCGCTGCAAAACTACGCGCCGCGCCTGGCTAATGCATAAGTGTATACGGAAGGAGTAGCTTTGTCGTAGTTGTGTAGCTTGACCTGCGCGAATTTCAAGCGGGGAGAGAGAGAAACGGTTAGTCGAGGATATACCGTTATTTTTCTGGTGTGTGGAGGGATAAGCAGCGCGTGTGTATCGGTAATTGTTGGGTTATGTTGGCGAAGGCGATACTATGTTGGCGTTTGACGTTACTTTTACTTTCGTGTGTTGCGTGTATATAGGTATGTTATGCGCCTGCACAGGTGCGACTATGCGACCTTGAAAATTACATGCTGCATGCGCTCTGATGCAAAATTTACGTATTTCTGAATAATTTAGCGTTCGCCGAAGAGCTGATGCAGTAAAGGGAATTGTTTCAACAAATTCTGTTGATTAGAATTCAATATTTATTTTCATTTTCGATTTAACGGGGATAGTGTGCAGAGTTGCACTGTCGTCACTGAAAACTATTAATTTTTTAATTATTGATGCAAAACCTTTTTTGTCTTTATTCTTAATCGTTTCTTTATTCTTAACATTTATAAATGAAAATTATTAATTTTATTATATTCAACAAATACGTACAATAAAAAAGTAATTAGCCTTCCAAAAAAACTTTAAAATCACGCGAAAAACAAAAACGTCAAAACATTTTTATATTTCACTCGCTAACTAAAAAACATTTTCCCACTTTACAACCAAAAGAAAGCCATCTCTCCTCATAAAAAAAAACTTTCATCAGCAACAATATTTTAATTTCGCCAACACAAACGCAATCCCAGCATCAGCGCTCGCCTCTCGAAACCTGCACGAACTCGCACAGCTCTATCTATACCCAGCGCGCCTGCATATACACACACCGAGCAGACATCGCGCGCATCAGCAGAGAAAGAAAGAAAAAAAAAGTGGAGAGCGACCTTGGGTATCTGCAGTCTGCGGAGAAAGAGATAAAAGAAGCGAGGCACATCGTGTGCTTTGGAGAGAGCATAGATATATACAGGTTTACGCACTCGCGAGAGCGTGTATGTATATATATCGTTTCCTGCGAGCGATCTTATCGCAGGAAGGAGCACTTAGCCTCCGGCGAACAATATGGCTGTCACACCCGTGGCCCCGATCGCGAAGCTGTCTTCTCTCGCTCTCGGCGAGCTGCATATATATGAGAGCGCGCGTGGATATCTGGGTTTATCTACGGGCGAGAGACAGATTGCGCGATGGCTTCGTTACTGTATATCTGCGAGGCGTGTTGCGGGGATGGGTGGGTTTGATTTTTGTTGTGGATAATTGAATTTTTGCTGATTTAATGTTCACTTTTGATTTCAATTAATTATTTTTAAATGGACGATTTATTTAATAATTAACAATTTATTTTAATTATTGTTTTAGTATAAGTTTTTAAAATATGTTAAATAATTAAAATTAACGAAAAACAGATCAGTTGTAGGTGAGGAGCACTCTTAATATACTTTAAAAAATTCTTGGAATTATCATTTCTTCTTTTAAAAATTATAGAATATTATAATAATAATCATCAATTTGTTCTTTAGAATAAAAAGTAAATTTTAAATATATCGTAAATACACCGAATACTCACCTTTCGCAAAACACATTAATATCGTAAATTACAAAAATTAAAATAATTACTTGTAAACACTATTAAACGTTCAGTAACCCACTATCACCGGCAACCACTCGAAAAACACTACTCTTACCAAACTCAACTCTAGGGTTTTGCCCACCTCAACAATTCCAAGTAGCGACTTACTATAAAACAAGCCAAAATTTTTTCCCAATCTAAGTCCGATAAAAAGAAAGTGGTCCGACTTCCAAGAGCCGCTTGTTTTGCCCCAAAGCAAAGCCAGATAACAGCCAGCGATAAACAAAACATGATTCACCCGAATCTATGACAGATCCAAGACAGCTCGGTCCGATAATTTTCGTTTACTACAGACAGTGCGAAAAGCAAGCCACGGGGCGGAGTCGCACCGGAGAGTTGACCAAATTATCTTAATCCTATTTGCCTCCGGTTTACAAGGAGCTGAATGTATACAGCGCGGGACCCGCACCCCCCGGAAGCAGGTAAAGTGTTGTTGCGTGCGCGTCTCCCTACTTAGTGAGTAATTCGGTGGAGAGAGCAGGTAAATTGTTTGTGCGTGGGTGTCTTCGGATTGTATTGTCTGGATTTTGAAGGGCTGAGAGGTTTGAGCTTCTCGTATTTGTGACGCGTGTCTCTTTAAGTTTGGATTTTTTCTCCTTATAGTGGGGTGTATTTTGATGCTGATGAGAGGCGGAATGGTAAAAGGGAAATGAATAAGTATATAGCATTGAGTAGAAAGTCATAAATTTGTTATTATTGAGTGGTTATTAGTATTTTTACAGATACTAATTTTAGATTTTTGTAAATCTTTTCGTTTTACAACAATGTTTTATTCTTAAATAAAAATTTATTGAAATTTGATTAATTCCAAAAACTATGTATTTAAAATAATGGTTATGTAAATTTAGAAACTTTTTGATCTTTATATTAAAAAAATCTAAAATGAACTTCATAAATAAATGTCGGTTACGTAGTTTATCATAAGACCTGTAAAAAGCTAAAACAAAATTTTTTTAATTTGTAGAAGAAACAGTTAAAGTACCAAGGAAATTTTTAAATTAATTAAATTTTAATTGTAAATGAATGTCGGAAACTATTTTTTTCTGTAATTAATTATGAAATGAAGGATCCTTACAACAATAATTATAAGCCATTAATTTAAAAAATAAACGATTTTTTTATACTGACAATCTTAGAACATATTAATCATTAAAAATTGAAGTATAAGTTAAAAAAATATTTAAATAAACCTATACCAAGCGTATCTATACATTTGATAGATTATTTAACATTATTTTTATTATAAAAAAATGTATTCCTAGCGACATAAAGAATTTTAGAAATTTTAGATACCGATAAACTAAAAAATACCACGCCGCCCCTCAAGGCGCCGAAAATTAACATACATTTCTCAATTACAAAACCACCTTAAATTAATATAAAACTCAAGATTTTATAATTCCATTTGCCCTACTTTCTCCCGTCGCGCGCGCGCGCAGACAAACAGCGAAAAATCAGACGGCACGTGCGGGCTCGCTCGCGCGAAATTCGCGCTCGGCTCCGAGCGCGCGCGTAACACAATCCAGTGCTCGCGCATTTTTTACACATACAAAAATACATCGTGCAAGGCGTGGAGAAAGAGAGAGAGAAAGATAGACCAGCAGTATAAACATTACGTCGGCCGCCTCTGCACGCGCTTACACGTGAAATCGCGTGCGCTGCCGAGGCTCCTGATGTGTATACATCTGTGTGAATGCGCGAGCGCCAGCGCGTAGGTGGGGCGCGACTTTTTTTATTTCCATTTTGTCTCTCTCTTTCTCTTTTAGAATTAAGCAAACATAATTAATTTCCGTCCCTCTCCCGTGGCGCCCGCCGTCAACGAAGGTTAAATCGATTAAGCGCTGTACTACTGGAGCGTGCTGTTTAAGGCCTTGCCTTTCTGAGCGCTCCTCTCTTCTCTCTCTCCCCCCTACCGCTCGCTCTTTTTTTCGGTTTCATCCTCTCTAAACAATAAGCTGGACAATGTGCCTGCGATGATAATTTCCTCCTCGCGAGCTAGAGATTCTCTCACGCCTCTTTTTTTCCTAACGTCTCTCCAAGGCTGAGCGCGCGCGCGCTCGGAGTCGTTTATTTTTGAGCGCATGCGGCGCCCCAAGGTCTTTCGCGCCGCGCGCGGAGAGGTGTCGCGAGCGAGGAGCTGCATTACTGTAACGATATGAATGAATAATGGGCTGGATCGCGCACGCTTGTCCGCCGAGAAACTATGTATAACTTTATAAATGAAAATTGCTGGTCTGGGCTGTTTGTAAGGAGAGGTCGATCCGAGAGGTGGCGCCACTTGCCGGTAGGAGCGTTTAAGGTGGTACCTGTCTTACCGACTGAGGGCATGGCATTATTGATCTATTATGATATCATCTGAGAGTGCAATAGGTAGATTTCCCACTTGCCCTGAGAGTACGAATGGTGAAGGGAAATTAATGTAGTTTCTTCAAGCCGACGAAAGAGTGAGCTTCTGAGATGCTGCTATTTTAGCGCCTCCCTGTGGCCACGCTTCTGAATCTCTGTGAAGCAGATAGAAAGTAAATGTTGTTACGGTAAAATTGTGAAAATGGAAAATAAAGAAGAAAATGTTGAAAAACCAAAGAAAAAATATACACGGAGATGGTGTAGCGTGCCCATGTGTAAATCGAGGAATACAAGAACATTGCATAAATTTCCCAGTGATCCAGAAATGAGAAAAAAATGGGCAATAGCTTGTAGAATAGGCAAAAAAGTGACAGAATATATGTTAGTATGTGGGGATCACTTTTTAAGAACTGATTTTATTCCAAGTAAGTTGGCTTTTTATGTATAATTTTGTTGAGTTTTAAAATAATTTTAGTTTTTTTTATAATTAGTTTATGAGATGTGCGTTTTTCTCTGCAAGTAATGTACTGTATATAGGTTAGTTGGCGCCATATTTGCATGTTTTTGTATCAATACTACCGGCAGTATTTAAAAATAAAAACTACTTATAATTAATAACTGATGAGTTACAGAGTCCATATTTTTTAACCTTTCAATATATTTATTTCATTTGTTTTTTTATTATTTAGTTTATTTCTAAATACATTGTAAATTAAATTAAATACTTTAATCTAAAGGCGAAATAAAAACTTAATTTGTACAAAATGGTATATTTTCGTTAATCTTGACTTTACTGATGACTAATTTGAACTACTCATAAATAAAGAATATAAAAATTTTTTTATAATTTTATAAAGTTTTCTCAATTTCGAAAAAAGGTTCAGTTAGATAAAAGAATTAAAGTAATTTGTTTTATTTGAAGCATGTCAAAATGATATATTTAAAAAAAAGCTTAAGATAAATGATGACAAAATTTAAACAAAAAAATATTAGTAAATTATTAAATTATAAAATTATAAAATATATTAGCAAACAGTCAAATTTTAATCTAAAAAGTTGTAATAAAAATAGAAAAACAATACTTTCATTGTCTTTTTGCATAAGTGTTTAACTGTTATTAAATAATTGCGTTTATATGTATTCGAATTTCGAAGTTCAGAACCTTAGTAAAATAAATCTATTTCATGGCTAGTTAATCCCTAGTAAACATGGATTCAATGCTTTTTATTAGCTTGTAACTATTTTAAGTGGATACCTTTTTATTAGGGAACTGACATTTTGTTTAAGAATATTGAAGTATATATAATTGTTTAAAAATAGTTACAAAAAAAGAAAAAAACGCAAAAAATAAAAATTTTCTATTCTTGAGATTTAACAGTTTTGTAAATCCATATAATTTAATAAAAAATAAAAATACTATATAAAATTTTTAAAATGCAATAGTATTTTTTATATTTATAGCTTTGTAATTTAAAAAATCTTATATCTCATTAACGTATGCGCTATATCATTTCCTAACTAATAAAATAAACGATATTTGTTGCCTTTGTTTTTTTTGGAGGCTGGAGTCAAGCGACAAATTTAGAATTTCATATAAATTGCATACATAATGACCTTTTGTATTTATTCACTTTAGATTTTCTATACTTTCGATGATTTAAGTGATGAAAAATCGCCATGTTCACTACATATAGATATGGAAAAGCAAAATCAAGCGTTAATTTTATTTAACGCTAGCGTTACCCTTACGGAATAGACCCCCAGTTATAATGATTTAAATTTCTCATAATCACCTTCTAAAATCTCGATATATTTATTATTCTTTAATTCTTCAATATAAACTGCGCATATCGAGATTATCTAAATTTTTAGTACTTAAATAAAAAATATTTTAATAAACGATCTCTCATTTTTTATATTTGAAACATATATTTTATTCTGTTCGATTATGCTATTAAAGATTTTGTCATGAAACATTTATTTTTCAATTTATTGCAATAAAATCAATTTAATATTTAAAGAATATTATAAATCGCTACTGCGATTCTAATTTTATTAGTTGTAGTTATACATGTAAACAGGTTGCTTAAACTCACACTTAACATTTATATACCTAAGTTTCGGAGTCGAACGTATTTCTAGATGCAATGCCGCAGATTTAGCCACTGCTGTAAAGAAGTTAATTTTTGTAACAAGTTCTATATCCCGCTATCTTCCTAATTTAGTTTTAAGAACAAGTAAATCAACGTTTAGTATGAAACAATACAAATTTTTTACTAGTTTTTGAGAAAACTTTAATCTAATTTTTTAATTTTTAAGCATCAATGTTTTCTCAAAAACCAGAGAAAAGTTTTTATTTTTTGATGGAACACAATTATTTATTCTCTGTTGAATCCAGGGAAGAGGGACAGTTATTATTAGTTATTGATGAAAATGATTATTTTATTTACTGTAGAAAAAAATTCATCACAAAAACTGAAATATAAACGATTTTTTATTTGTGGCTATTAAAGCGACATGTTATATTAAGTTATTATTTTCATTTAAAAAATCAGTTTTTATTACATCCTTTTTAAAGTATAAAATCACCAAAAAATATTTTGTAAATTTATATTATAATTGTTAAGATTAATTTCTTACAAAAATTCTTTTGCAAAATTTTGCTTGTATCTAGTTAAATTATTTATGTCGTTTTTCTTATAAAAAACGTTTAATATTATTTCAGGATGGGATGGAAATTTAAAAAGATTAAAAAATATTGCAATACCATCGCAAAATTTACCGACTAGACCATTGGATAAAAAATTATCCCCAGCTCAAGTAAAACGAAAAGAAGATAGAGCAGCGCGTGCCGCTAAGCGTTTGGAACGTTTAGATGTTCCAAGGTAACTCGAAATATAGTAATAAAAATAAATTTTTTATTAAGACAATTTAATCCAGCTAATTTTATTTTTAGAAAAGTGCCTAATATAATAAGGAAAGCGACTATTGTAAATGACATTTTGATTTGCAATACTGATTTAAGATCAGTAGGAACCATTAAGAATATTAGTGATCATTCAAATGTACATAAAGATTATCACCAGCAAACGAGCAATATTGATGTAAATATGGAGATTATAAGCAATGAAACCGTGAGCAATGTAAATAATTCAGAGAACAATTATTGTGAACAAAACGATCGCGTGTGTGAGTGTAGTGATCTAAGTGACTCGAACAGTAATAATTACGAAAGTTACGAAACTAAAGCAGCTAAGATATTGGTTGAAATAAGTGAAAAAGTTGACAAAATGATAAAAAATGATGAAATAATCTACACAGTCAAAGATGTTATATTAAAACGCATAGATGAGTTTTATTTGTCCGCAAGACGGTTACACAAGATAGATGTTTTTTCGCTTTTCAAAAATGATCATCAGTTATATGCTTATACGGGTATCGATTTTCAATTACTAAATAATCTGACTAAAACTTTGATAATATGTGAAGGTAGCCCTGCCAAAAAATTTGATGTAACTGTTGAAGGAAGAATTGTCCTTTGCCTCATAAAAATTCGCTTAAATCTTACATTTCATTCTATTGCCAATCTTTTCCATCTAACAGACGAGAATTGCAAAACATTATTTTTCGAAACCCTACAATCGTTAAAAACTATTCTGAAAAGCGCTATTTACTGGCCCACCAAAGACGAAATTTTAAAAACTATGCCAGAGTGTTTTGAAAACTTTAAAAAAACGATCGCAGTTGTAGACGCTACTGAAGTAGTTGTGGAAAAGCAAATCTGTTACAGATGCCGACTTCCACATTCGTCACCATATGATGGCGGGGAAAATTTAAAAATTTTACTCGGCTTCGCGAAATGTGGTCTAATAACGTATGTGGGTAGAGCTATGTGTGGACGTGCAGCGAATGAAACAATAGAAGATGAAAATTTTATTTCGAAAGTATTAGTTCCATGTCGCGATGCTATAATGACGGATGGCTACTTCATTGAACAGGAATGTAACAAGGTTTTTATAGAATTAATTAAAAATAGACAAAGGCAACCATTTTGTCCGGATGTAGCACTAAACAGAAAAGTAAAAGTTCCCATTGAAAATCACATACAGCACGCAGTCAAGAAATTGAAAATGTTTAAAATATTACAGTCAGAAATATCGTCTGACTTGGTACCAGTGATTGATGATATGAGCATAGTCACATGTGGTATTGTTAATTTAAGCAATCCAATTGTAGCAAGTAAAAAATTTTAGAATAAAATGTACAATACATTCAATGTACTAATGATTTCATTTGTACGTATTTATATTTCAAGTGATCAAATATTTTGTAAAGATTCATCAAAATCTAACTTAAACTCGAAAAGACTATGAATAAATATTGTAAATGAATAAGAAAAAATAAATTACTTTTTTTATACAATCATGTTTTTGTTTTTATCACAAAATTACCTATCTATATCTGTTACTATCCTGAATTTATTTATTTTTATTTTCGTATTCGCATTTGCACGTCTTATTTATTATTATGGATGCATTTGATTTTTCGAATAAATATCTGATTCGTATTTTCACTTTGTGAGTTATTTACAAATACAATAACTAAAAAATATAGTAGGAGATTATAAAATTATATAGTAACTCAAGTAATATTTAGTAATAATTAAGTAATATTAATTAATATTAAGTAATATTTAGTATTGAGGTAAAGATATATTATATGTAATGATTAAAAAAATAACAACAAATGGACAATCTATGTATTTTTATTATTTACAATGTACCAATTTATGTTACCTAATGGCTTATTAAATATCACACTGTTTATAAAACGTCTGTCAATTTATTTTTCGCTTAAAGTATGGATGCACTGATCCTTTTAAAAAACTTGACACAAATTTTTTGTTAAACAAATCAAACTTTAGATTGCGCAATAATGAAGAAATTCTTTTAAATGAGAGTACCATCGATTTCATTTTCCTAAGCACTCAATGCACTTCACATTTAACTTTAAATTTTTTAGGTAAATCGATGAAATTTGTAATAACACATGTCCTATTATTTTGCATTCATTTATTCGCGAAATTTCTCTTCTTATTTCCTCTGTTAACGTGGACACTAATGTTTTTTTTTTTTTTTTTTTTTTTTTTTTTTTTTTTTTTTTTTTTTTTTTATTTTTTTTTTTTTTTTAAACTTTGGTCTGACGTACATAAAAAAACACAGGCATTTCACAATTATTCGTAAACACTTACATACGTTTCGCCCAAACATCTCATTGTACAATAATAGTTTTTTTATTTAATTATAATATTTATATATATATATGTATATAATATACCCTAGACATATTTTCTCTAACTCTAAAATTCTCGTTTTCCAACCACCAGCTCATCACGTTCAACGTGTGGCATCAAATAAAATTGAATTAATCAAAAAATAAAATCGTATTCAGCTTCTTCCGGTTCAACACGATGCGAGCATCAAAGACAAACAAAAAAACAAAAATACAAAGGCGCCAGGACAAGCCGTGAAACGCCAAAATCAAATCTCGACCGTCTGCGCGATCTTTTGTTATCAAACAAACAAGGAACTTAATACTGAAATAATACTCGTCACAGTTGGTTGTTCGCGTTTTCATCTGTACACTACGATGTTTACATCGACGTGAAAAAAAAAATTCCTCGAGCTTTCATTGTCTTCAAAGATAACAAAAGAAATCAAGAGAACAATTAACGCTAAACTATCTCGCCAGCGAGAAAAAAGGGACTAAATATTTTTTTATGCGACGCAGCAAAAATTCTTTTGCACGTTATTGAAAAGTCGTTAACGACTGTAAAAATTAACGCAGATAACGCTTGGACGCTAAGAGACAGCTGAGTTGATGGACGGATAGCTGTCAAATAAACAAATAGTGCAATTATATCTGCCTTTCTATTTATCTCACTTGCGCTTTCAACGAGGTACGGAAACAAAAAGGATTTTTAAACTGTACCGTGCAACCCTGTCTTGCCTTTTCTTTCATTTGTCATCGTCTTTTTGCTCAAAACAAAATTGTGACAAATAGTAGCAAATGGTTAAAAATTGAGTAAATCACACGTTGAATTTATATCTTTTATCGCAAATAATAACAGTATAAATCAGTAAAATCGACTGTTAAAAGAAAAAGAAAAAACTGTGAAAGATTAAGTATAGTAAAGTAAGATAATTAGCTCACTTTGACAAATTTCGAAGGCAAATGACATGAAAACGTTCAACACACTATCACTCAATTTTTTGATAAATATATTTTACGTATATATGGATATACGTATTAATATATCTATTATAAAAGTAACATCGCGTTAACATAGAATATAAGTCGTATCTTTCTTTGGCACATTTCGTCGACTATATAGGATCTCAATTAAAGATTCACACACGCCATTCGAGGCTCCTTTCTCGCATAGATTTCCTCATGACAAGAAAGAGGACGAAGAGAATCGAACGATCGCGCAAAAATTTTATGTACTTGTTCAATTTATACGCGCACTTCTATACAATGGGTTTGTCAGCTCTAAATCCCTAAAATTATTCTTAGATATAACGTACAAATATTCTCATACGCTTAACAATTACAACGTTAACGGCTAGAACGTGTATATATATATATATATTTATATTTGTATATAGTTTATACTTTCCGTACAATCAGCGCATTTCCAATCTATCTATGGCCTCTAGAAAAATCACAAGAGGAACGTATAACGATCATTTTGTTTATCTATGTTTTGTTTGACGCATCGCGCGATTTAAATGTCGTTGCAGGTACAGTGGGAAAATTTTAATTGAAGGTCTCTGAACGCGTTTAATTGAAATTTTTTTTATAGCGATACATTTTCCTCGTATTAGCAACAACATTTATATACTTGGCCTTTTAAGACATCACAACTCCGAAAATTTACTCTCGGTAGCTCTTCTTTAATAATTTTTTTATTTCGAGGACGATTTAATGTTCCAAATGGAAATTTATAGACATACGTCCAATCTTGGACTTGACATTACTGCTGCTCCGTCGACTAGTTATATTTAAATATGGACAAGGCACTGCGCAATAAAGTGGTTTTAGTCGCCTTATTTTTAAAGACTTTAAAATTCGTAACATAAAATTTTTTCGTTTAATAATCGTTTATATATAAATTTTGTATTTTTAAATAGAATCGCCTAACAAAGCTCGAAGCTTATGTGAATAGTGGCATTATAAAAAGTACCAAAAAACGATTGTAAGAACTCACACTAGATTTGTTAAGATTTATCAAATTTCAGGAGTATATTAAAGATCCAGTATAGATTTTCCATTTTTAAATATTTTAAATTCACCTGACAATTATTCATTTACATCGAATATTGCAAATTCATTATAAACGACAAACAACAAAAGTAAACAAAGACAATAAAAGACAATAAAAAATAAACCAAGATCTCTCCTTGTTAAACCTAACTGACAATATAGTCAAAAAGGATTTCCAACTAAAAAACAGGAAGGAGATTCCAAACGCCGATTCATACTTGAATCATCGCTATCGTACGAATCGTATCGATCGAATGTTATTTAATGACTACAGTTAGAATATCATCGCATGATTAACAACAATCGTTTTTCAAAAAATGTCTGCCTTTAGGCTGCAATATAATATAATCACGTTACCTACGAGCCGTGACCTCTTCTTTAATCTTCATATATCTTAAGTAAAATAGAAAAATGGTCCGAAAGCTTATGGCTAGAGAGGACTCGTCAAACATCGTCAAATGTTAATCTTCTCTTCATCATCCCTTACTTAATGTCTCTTTTATCGGCCTTAGTCGAGCCCGTCATCGAATGTTATAACGGCAGGCACTTTGCTCGCTTTTGCACCGCTGCCACTTCTTTGCAATTGTTATCCACTTTGTTGACGGCGAAGCTCTCCTGCTTGACGGTCTCCTCGACCGAGATCCTGCCCAGACGCTTCTTCATCCGGAACGGCGTCGCCTTGGGCGAGACTACTTCAAACGACGAGTCACTGTGGCTTTGGTTCCTTCTCTTCGGACTGACCTGCAGCTCGCGATTGCCTATTGCCTCCGACTCCGAGTAATGGTTCTGCTTCGTCTTCTCGTTCACCTCTTCTTTTTTCTCCTCGGCTTTCTCGAGGCACGGTTCATTCTTCTTCTCACCTCGGCTTGCCGTCTCTATCTTCTTCACCGCATCCCTGACCATCCGCTGAGAGTCCAGGTTCTTCGAGGGAGCCTCGACTTGCTTTATGTTTTTCGCGTCGGATTCTATCTTTCTGACCTCTTGCTCCACTGAAATGGCACCAGGCAGCGTCTTGTCGGTGACCTCGTCCGACGGTGTGTTGAACACATCCGAGCTATAGCTCTTGGAGTCGCAGGTTATCAGAGCGATTTCCGACGCCTCGAGAATATCCTCGGAGCGAGGACTTCTGCTCGAGGCCAGCGAGAGCGCTCTGGGTTCAGTCTTTTGGGTCAGCGATCTGTCCTCGTCGGCGTAATCCAGCGACATGCAACGTTTCTCAAACAGAGCAGGCCCCAGCGCTTTCGTCTCGTCTTTCTTCTCGGGCGATTTGCTTCTCTGACTTGACTTGTCAGGTCTCGATTCCAGGGTGTTAACCCTCGACGGTCTGCGTACACTGTTCTCTCGCTCAATCGACAAGCAGAACTCCTTATCAGTCAGCAAGATCTTCTTGGGGAATGGCTTCAGTTCCGTCACGTCCGCTTCGTAAGTCTTATCTATCGAAGGTGTCTTCAGAAGACTCTTTACCTTCTGCAGCTCTGACAGAAGATCTAGGGTCTCCTGCGACGGCTCGTGAACCATCTTTCGTCTCGAGCAGGAGTCCAGTTCTGGTTCTGTCGATTCGTGAGGGTAGTGCGATTCGTCGACACCTTGCTGTTTGCGCAGCACCGATTTGCTTCTCAACCTGCGGTTCTGAACCTCCAGCCGATCCTTGGAATCGTTTTTCTGCCTGTTGCTCTCCACGGATTTCGAGCGCACCTTCGGCGAGCCCTCGGACTTTTGTTTCTCGAGCGCTGCTTCCTTGGACGAGAAGCCAAGGTCAAACGACGGCGACGCGTTCTTTTCTCTAAGGATTAGTCGCTTCAGAGCATTCGAGGTCTGAAGGTTGCCGTGAGTCCTTCGTTTAAACTCCGCGTACGTCTCCGTGAAGATCTCCTGACTGTCGAATCTATCGTGCAGTTGTTTCACACTCGACGTCGTAGACACGACGGACGTACAGGATCCCTTGCCGTTGACGTTACTACCACCAATTTCTGCGAACACCGGTGTGGCCACGCGCTCCTTGGCCAGATTATCCGAAGACGCTCCGCGTCTGTCAAACTGGTCGTGCCTGCTTTTTCGCTTGTCCAGTATATCCTCGGACGTCTGCCTGCCGTTCTTTACTATGTCCAGGTCCTTGTAGACAGCGGTGACTCGCTCGGGGGTAATAGAGGTGTGGACCCTCTTGGTCGGTGAGTTCGGCACGCTCCCGTTGTTGCTCTTGCTGTCTTTAACTATCTGACCATTACCAGGTGGCAGCTTGTTCTCACGCTTCGGCAGTACACGCCTGCGGGGCGAGTTGCCCCAGCTAATCACCTCCATGGGCGAGTTGAGGCACGAGTTGGAGGAGATGATCTCCTCGCTTGTGGTGACCCGACACTTGACCAGCTCAGCCACGCTTGCGCTCGGCGTCTCAATGTCGGAGTTGGTCAGGGCGCCGAGCTCGTTGATGCGGGGCATGCTGCTGGGACCTGACTCCAGCACGTCGTCCAACGACGCGCCCCTCAGGGGATCCCGGTGTGGCGCCTTCATCGCCAGCGAACTGTCCTCCAGATCCTCTGTCTCGAAGGAGTACATTTTCAGCAGGAAGTTCTTGCCGGATCTTCGCCTCTCGCCGGTTGAGAAGCCACGGATCTCATCTCTCCGCTCCTTGGGCGTCTTCTTCTCCGGCTCCTCGGCGATGGTTCGCCGACTGGTGTTGATGTCGGTACCGACCTCCTTGCTGCGCTTGTCGCTCCTCGGCGTGCCATCAAAAGTGAACTTGTCCAGGGTGCGCGAGGAGCCGATCTTCTCCAGAAAGGGTTTGTCCACTGCTCGGCTTGGACCGATCTTCTCTAGATAAGGCTTGCCCATGATCTTTGGCGCCAGTTTCGCCAGCAGCGGCCTGTCCTCCGTCATCGATATTCCAATCTTCTTGAGGAAGGGTCGTTTCCTCTCCTTCTCCTGCGACCTAGCATTCTCCAAAGACTTTTCGTTCAACCTCTCGCTACTGAAGTTGGAGGAGTTGTCGCTGCTCTTGGACCTCGCTCGCTTGTTCCTCGGATGAGGCGTGAGCGGGGTCCTGGGCGTCCTCGGGGTCATCAGCGGACTGGCCTCCGGATTGGGGCAGGTCTCATCCAGCATAGCGATCGCATCGCTCAGGTCCATATAGGCCTTCCTCGGCACGCTCGAGGCTCGCACCGGATTCATCTCGCTCTCGATGCTGCTGGTGCGCGTCGAGGCGGCCTCGAGGCCGCCCCGATGATTAATGCTGCTACCGTTGTGCTCCAAGTCGTAGGCGGACTGGTAAGAAGCGGGACACGAGCTCTGGTCGCCGCCCAGGCTGGCCGCCATAGTCGCGGCGATCACCACAGACGGACTGTCCCTGGAGGCGCTCATCGAGTTCTCGTCGATGGCGTACCAGGGCTTGACGCGCAGGTCCTCGGGACGCGATGCTGGGCTCAGCGGGCCCAGGGTCGCGCTCCTCGAGAAGATCGCGCTCTTCTGGTGATAATGCAACGCGGTTGTCGTGGCGGCCGACGTCGACGAGGACACCAAGAGGCTGGCCGCGTCGATCTGGGAGGCCGAGGTAAAGGACGACATGTGCTGTTCCATTATCTGGCGGCGATAGGTCGAGCAGGTGGCGAAGTAGGGCGGCGCGGGCCTCGCCGTCTCGATGACGACGCGGCCCTGGGCGCAGGGCACCACCGGCTCGCCGTCGGCCGGCGCCTCCTCGGGCGTCAGGGGCAGGGCCGCACCGCGGCCGAACTCGATGAACCACAGCTCGTCCCGCAACTCGCTTTCTCACTTCTTCTCGTTCATGTCCTTGTTCAGATAGTGCAGCACGTAGTGGAGGACCAGGTCGTAGCAGTACTTGTACTCCGTCTGTGAAGAATTGATGAATGAGCTTTATGTATTTATTTTTATTTGATTTATGTTTTTGGCTATGGTATTTAAGGTGGTTCGAACGTAAGATGTAAACTTGAATGTCGAGAAGAAATTTTCAGAAGTTAGATATTTTCACAAAGATTTGAAAAAGTGTCAAAACAACTTTATAAAAACCGTAACTATTTACGATTATTGTATTTTTTAATATTTTACAAAATTAAATAAAGCCTTAAAATGTATGATTTATTCAAAACTATTGTATTCCTAATTATGTAAATGATAAGTTTTAATCTTTTTTATTGCTACAATTGTTAACTACAAATTTTTTTGGAGTGCACGTTCGAACAACTTCAATAAATTGTTTGTAATTGTTATCTTTTCAAATTTGTATGTTTTATGTATTATTATGTATTATTTTAAACAATGTTTTCGTTGGAGAGAAAAATGTAAATTTATTTTGTTTAAATTTCCAGAAATGTAATTCAAAAAATTACAGTTATGTAACTATATTTTAAACAGTAATATAGTATACATAGTGTTAAATAGAACTGAATTAAGTTTAAACTATTTTAATAATTGCTGTACTAAACGAAACATTTAGTTAAAATGAGCAACAAACAGATTTGAAAAGATAATTTTGATGTAATTAATTAATCTATACTATTATAAAACGTATATGTCAAGAAATAAAACTAAAGAGTCACACACAAAAAAGTAAGTTGTAGTAAGTGTAATTTTATTTGAACTTTGGTATTTTTTATAAAAGACTTTACTCGAAGTATAAGAAGTTATTTAAATCGAATATTCTTCAAAAGCAGAGGTTAATATTGTTAGCAAATAATGCATTAATTAATAAATGTAAAATCAAGTAAGAAAATTAGAAACATTATTTATGTTTTAACTAGAAAAAGATTATAAAAGATCATAGAACTTTTTAGAAAAATAATTATGTTATGTTTTTGCTAAATTAAACAAACTATAATAAATACACTATACATTGTTATAATCTAAAGCCCTCATAAAGACTGCGACAGGTTTAAGTAAATTTGTATACTACAAGAGTTGGGCGTCCTAGTGAATCATGCATAAAGCAATTAAATGTAAATTTCTTCTTAGTGAAGACTCAATGTATTTAGGAACAGAGCCTTAATTAAATAGTTTTAATTAATTAAACATATTTGTTGGTTGATCCAAGTAGCTAGTGAACTAAGACAATGTTTAAAGTTTGTAAGTAGTTTATAAAGAGTAAACTAAACTTGTACTATTACTATTACTATTCACGTATAATATTGTACATTAATTATTTCGTAAATCATTGGAGCTCTGAATTATAAGAACCCAGAGCAAGTACTATATAATGGTTCTAAATTTGTAACTAAATAAGCCATGTAATGATTTTGTTTAGATATTATAGCACTACATGTTTAGTTTGCAAAAAATAAAATAAAAATTATGGCTGTTGTGGCTGCTATCACACGAATAAGTAGTTGTTTTTGGTATACTATTTTTTCTACAATTCTTTTTCGAAATTGTTTTCTAATAATCAAAAGATTTTGCTATCACACAAAATTTAACCATCACACTAAGCCACAATTAGTTGAAGCATTGTAATTACCTTTGGTTGATATTTGAAGTAACAATTTTTTTACAGTTTAGATAAAATTTTACATTTAGTTTAAGTCCCTAATAAATTTTAAATTTGTATCTGATGAATATAACTTGGAACAAGTACATTTAATTAAAAGAATATGAGAGACAATGTAGATGTGCATAAGTATAAAAAATACCGAAAGTGCAAATTTTCTTGATTAAATGACTTTAGTTAAAACGTATTTAACATTTATACCACATAATTTTTCCGTATTCATAACTTTAAATCTTTTCAAACATCTGATATTTATAAAAAATTTATTGTGAATATGTCATTTAAATGAACAATTAGTCACAAATGAATTGATGTAAAAATAAAACTTTATCATAAAAATCACAATTCTAAAGGTACATGCATAATTGTTCATCACGAAAATATCAGTTCAAAATATATCATTGACTTAACCCCGAGAAAAATGTACATAAAATACACACTAACCACGACCACCAAAAAACCCCAAGGAAAAGATTTAGAGCCGATGAAAACGGCGAAACGCGAGAGACAGCCCCTCAACAAACTCACCCTCCCGATATTGCCTACACTTATGCTCACCGCACATCGCACAGATAAATAAAACCCGACAAAAAAATACAGATCTCGTCACTTGTTCCAAACTCACCATGTTCTCAACGAGCTGGGGCCGATGCCTGCGCACCGTCTTGACGGCCTGGAAAATGTCGACCTCGCCGTGCTGGATTACCTGCTCGATGCAGGCATTGGCCGCGCAATAGACGCCGCAGCGACTCCTGCCGTCCGGCGAGACGACGCATACCGGGCCGTAATCGGTGCGCTGGCGCCAGCGCTCCACCATGTTCATCAGCTCGACGAGACTGTTTGTCGAGGTGGGGACCATCTGGCCCATGGGCCAGCAGGTCAGCTGGAACAGCTGGACGGTTTTCGGCGGGGCCTTGACGCCGGCCATCAGTTCGGTCAGCGAGACGATTTTCTTGTTTATTCGGAATACCTGTGGAGGAGAGAAGGTGGAGTGGTTGGTTAATGAGGGTTTTTGTGATTTTTGAGGGATATTGTAGTAATATTATAAAGATTTGCTTTAATACTTTCTTTTTTACTTCGGATAATGAATCTTATGGATATAAATTCTTGTTGTTAATGTAATGCTTAATGTTGTAATGTGTATTACATTTCTTTGTTGAAGCTTTTGAAGATTTAATTGTCATACACATTCACTTATTTATATTGCTTTAAATAATAAAAGTAATAGAATAGTTGAGGATTTTCTAAATATAAGTATATCAAAGTAAGCATATCCTGAATAAAATATTAATATATATTGAACTTTAAATAAAAAGTATTTATAAAAAGAGAAAAATATTTTTAAAATAATGATTTGCGTATTATAGAATACCAGACGAAATATTGACTTTTCTATTTAATTTTGAAAATTTCTTCGACATTTCTTTTTAGGCTATCCTTCATTTCGTGGTATCTAATTTATTATAACTACTACATTTTTACAAAGTACCTAAGTTTATTAAATAAAGTTGTAATTTCTAGCTCGTCGTTGCTAATAATCTTACGAGAGGTTACAACTATAATGTTTTAAGTAAAAAATTTTCTGATTTAAATAACGAGTACTCAAAAGAACGTTTGCTCCATTTCTTTTGATGCATTCTTGAAATCTCTAATCAAAGAAGCTTTAAAACTACCTGTTGATTTAGTGTACGATTAATAGATGTTTGGACATCGCAAATGTCAATTAAAGGTAAATCGTCTAAATTGAGAAAAAAGTATTAAGTTTTCAGTTAGCAAGCAATGCAAATATAAGAAATTATTCATAAAGATGAAAAATGTATTTATACAGTATTCCTCTAAAAAAACAATTAAACCTTTTTTTATAAAACGTTAATTTTACAATAAAATTTAAATCCCCCACTAAACGATAAATTCCCAATCACCCAACTAAAAACAAAACACCATCCAATATTTAACAAAAACCAACTCACCCAGGTCTTGATGTTGGTATAATGATTATGACTGATGTGATCTATCGTGAAGACAGGTCCGTACTTCTTGGAGTGCCGTCCCTCGGGCCAGAAGCTGGGGTAGTTGGTCGAGCCAGCCGGTGGCACGCACAGCACGACAACAGCCGAGCACTCGTAGTCGTAAACCAGCGACCAGAACTCGCCCAGGCTGCGAGTCACCGGCCACTCCGTGACGATGTACTCGCGTGGCTTCGTGTAGCCCTGCAATCGAACATTTCGCAGAGAATCAGGGGCTGGCTTTGTTATGTCTCGGTGAGGCGGCGCGGTGTTGTATGGCGGGGAGGGGGTGGTTTGGTGTGGGTGGGGTGGGGAATTAAAGGTGGGGTTTATGGTGGGTTTATGGTAGGTTGATGAGTGTTGGATGCTGATGATGGATTGGTGTTGTTTGGGGATGTTTTCTTTTTTTTATTGTCTTTTGTAGATGGGTATGGGGTGTGGATAAAGTAAACATTGTAAACTTTTGTTTTGCTGAAATACATTGTGTTGCTTCGAGAAGTAATTTGTTTTTAGGAACATTGATGATTTATTGGTTATTTTTATGATTTATTCATTTGAAAATAAGTGTAATATATTCTTATTAAAGCAATATATCTTGCTTGTTAATTTAGCTTTTTATTATTTTATATATAAATATACTTCATTAAAAAGATAGTTGATAGTTCACAGGTAAGACAAATATAGTTTAATTTTATTTTATATGTTTAATTAATTATGCTAATAAAAAATAAAGTTTAGAAAATTGTCTATTAATTTATTGTTATTCAATAGAGTGTGAAAAGTGTAAGATAGTAATTATATTATACAAAAACACTTACGTCGACGAAAACTGCATTTATGTAGTCCGTGTAGGTGTTCCCTTGGAAACTCGTCAAATACGGCCGGAAGTTGTCGGCTAAATTTATGAGGGTAAAACATACAGAAATTATGTGAGACTAATTATAAGTTTTAATCAAAATTATTAAACTAATCAAATCATATTTGACTTATATCAGGCTTATTAGTAAATATGTTAATTATTTTATAAAGTGTTGATGTCTTTTAATTCAATGAAATTTTCGCCACTGATTGTGAGTAAAATATATTTTGATTCATAAATTTTAGAAGATAATAATTTATTAATGAGATTAAAAACTTTATTCCATATATTTTAAATTACGTAGATAAGAATTTAGAATTTATTATAATTGAAAATTATATTTATTCATGTTGCAACAAGTGAAATATTTTTATGAAATAAGTATTGAACCCAATCGATATCTAAACTTATTTAAAATAAAAAAATAATAAAGACATTGAACAATATTCAAACACGCAGCATATTTACTATTCCATCCTCCCAAACAAAAGCTCTCACTCTTCCAAAACATTTTCCTTTCCCTCGCACTTTATTAGCCGTCTTTAGACCGCCCCGAAACACTCTGCCATAACCATTTACGAAAACAAAGTGTACCCAGCCGCAAATCTCCGTATGTATCATCACGCACGAGAGCAAGGCCAAAAAAGGCCAGCAAACATAAAAATAAATCATCCGACTTTTATTGAGCGCCTTAAAGCAACCAGAGCCGCGCGCGAAGTAAACAGCGAGCGAGCGCCAGGGATGCTTACGCGAATGAATAAAAAAACTCACGTGGCACGACGAGGACGTCCCGGTTTTTCTCGCGATTGTCGGCCCTGTGTCCGCCGGCGCAGTCGCCTATCGTAAAGCGCGGCGTCTGCTTGCAGATCTGCTGATACTCCCTCTGGTACTCGTTTATCTTCGTTATGGGGTTCTTCTGGCTCTTCTGCTTGAGCCGCAGCGACAGCTCCGAGACCGGGAACCAGGAGGCCCCGCATATCACATACTCCTCCAGCGTGTCGTATACGAATTTGTACTGTTCCTGTGGATGCGAAACGAAATGAAAAATATTAATTGTTAGTTTTTAAATTATATTGTTAGATTTAAGATGTATGTTGTGTAGTATGTTTACGTTTCCGAGATGTATATTTGAATTAATAAAAGGAAGGAATATGATATGCGTGTAAAATAGTATAAAAATTTTTTGGATACTAGTAATTCTACAAGTGTATTCTATTTGAAGAAATTATCAGTGTACCAATTTAAAAATATTATGTGGATTATCTTACCAGATTTTCTATAAGACCCTTTCTACTTTGCCGAAGTTTCTTAAGATAACCGAACACATCGAAAGCATCTTCCTCCTCCGCAAGTTCCATATTTGCATCGATTGCCAAGAAAACACCAGACCGCCCACCACCATCACTATTTATTTGTAAAAATATTATTTGATTAGATAACAGAATTTACAAAATTATAACATATTGAGTAATTTACATGTTTTTTAAACATAATTTTAATATTGCATTATCATGATGGACCGTAGCCGTAGTTGAGATTTTTTTATTTTTACATTTTTTTAACACGTAACAATAAAAATTTATTTATAAAATAAGCGAGTCATATAAGATAGTGAATTTTTAATAAGCTACATTATCATTAATTAAAAATCGCCTAATAAATCATAAGTAATATCAAAATCTGAATTCTAGAGACGATTAATTATTCATTCTTTAAAATACATAACTAGAATGACTAAATTTGAAGATTAATTAGCCTGTACTTACTTGCAGTGCACGACCATAGGGCCAGCTTCGCTCTTTAAAGTCGAGCCGACGACCGCCCTGACGCGCCTCCGGAATTCCAGAACGGCATTGCCGAAGGGACACGTGTGCGAGTGCCATTCCGTGTAATGAAACTGAATAATAGTCCGCTCTTCCGTGATTTCCTGCAAAATCGCATTTATAATGCTTGAAATCATCTGAAGCATGTATAAATAAACTGGCGAGCGCGCAGATGCTGCAGCGTTGCTTATTAGGAATTAACCGGATTGAAAGGCATTTTCGTGGGTTGGCGATTTAATTTGCTACTTTTAGCTCACGGTTCGCTTTTTTTAGATGGATGAATATAACGTAATTAGATTGCAGTGATTAATTTGAGGGATAAACTTTAGAGCTATAAACTTTTTTCGGAACTTTAATTGAAAGAAAAAAAAGGAAAATCTACTGTTATAAATTTATTACATATTTATCTATTATAAAATCATTTATTATAATTTAAGCCGACGAAGAAGATGATTCTCGTATAAATGTAATTTTGCCATAAAAGCATTATTATAAAAAGTTGAAATATTTGTTCAACTTATTATTACTATGGCAAATTCAATTTTTCATTTCTAAACAGCGAGCGCAAAGTAACCTATCCGACACTGTCCGAAGCTCGTGGAAATTGATGTCTTTAATCGCACTCTCGAACAATCTGGGAATTGGCTATTTGCCTCCGTAAATCAGTAAACAAAATCATTTGTTTTGAGAAAGAATATACGAAACACATACGCGTTGGCAATACTGCAATTGTATTTTTCACCAATGCGGGAATCACCTTCTGTGCACTTGTTATGTAATGTGTTATTATACTATAAATAAAATACTATATTTATATTATTACAAATGAAATGTTATGAATAGGGCACTTCACGTATTACAAAAAAGTATAAGAAATCCAATTCTGCAGATATATATTATTGCGTTTGTAATATAATCAGATTGAAAAAACAATATACTCTTTTTAGAATGCAAAATGTAAAAACAGAGTAAAAATGCTTTTTCAAATAAATTCAGTGATTGTAATCTTAGACTTATTAAATGAAACTCCGTTATCTGTAGACGTACAATTGTGCCCGAGGTTCATTCTATACTGATAACCGAGAAAATGCACAACGGCGTGCAAACTTCGTGAATGTGCTACAGCTCTATCCGAGTAGAATTATTTATTTGCTCTTCGGAACAAGTTGGACTAGGTTTCTTACAACTGTATACTCGGATTTCGAAAACAACATTTCCGTAGAAGATAACAAACGTATTTTTACGTTGGCTTCGATATTGCGCTTCTTTAGTTTTTTTCAGTTTTTCTAAGATTTAAACTCTATTATATTATATTATATTAAGATATGGTTTCTACGTTTATTATAGTGCTTAAGCCTTCGTTGACTATAGTTCTACGATTTAATCTTTTATAATTACGCCTTTTAATATTACATTTTCTGGAAAATAAAAAGCTAATTTTTTGATAAAAGATATAAAAGAAAGAATAAGGATCCTTACGTCTTTTTCGTCCTTTTTATACAGCCTTATCGTCCGTATGTGAAAATTCGCAAGCTCCTCTTCTTTAAGAACAGAGACTCCGATGCCGCCGTACTCTTCATCCTTATCTTTACTAGCAGGCCAATACTGCATGCACATAACCTGGAAAATTAAAATTTTATATTTTAAATTTAAAACCAAACAAATTTTGTGAATACAAACAAAAAATGTTGCATATCTTGAGTTACTATGTAAATATAAATTCATTATTATAAATGTTTATTATTCATTATTTTTTCTCAATAATTTTGTTCTTTACTTTATAAATTTTGATGCTGCTTGTAGTAAATAATTATTTTCAAAGGAAGATTTCGTAATTGGCAAGCATTAATTACAAAATCATAATTACATAATGAATCAAGTTTAATGTAATAAATTGATGTAAAATTGTGATTACCTTTCATAATATTATGAAGATATTCCATTTTAAGGTTTTATAATTAGAGAAGATTAATTAGTACTGAATTCGATGATTTATTATTTGTTTTGTTATTTTTGTTATGATATTTGAGTAAATCTTTATTGCATTATTATTTATTATGTAATTACAAAAACTCATAGTCGGAAGATCAAGAGTATTAGAAGCAAGAGGCATTTGCGAAAGCTCTCACTGACTGCTCGCTTGTAATTACAACTTCTGGACGAGAAGAGAGACATGTGCGGTCGCGCTACAAACTTTGAATGTGCGCGAGCCTTTGCAATTCTGAGTGCAATTTTGAGCGTCTCCGTGAGTGCACAGCGCGGCAATAAAACACGAGTGTTTGCAGCGCCGGGCGTAATTACTTAATCAAGTTTAATTCTGTTTTGGCTTTTTGTTATCCAATATATTGATTATGCTTTATTAGATTTTTTAAACAACGTCTGATAAGAAGACGTAATTTGTTGGAAGAATATAAACGGAGAAGGAAAGAGAAAATTATAGTGCTATGTTCAGAAGAATATAAGGTATTTAACACCGAACATTCGAATTTCAGCTTATTTTGGCAGGCGAAAACTTGATGCTCGTAAGGAAAAAATTGACTTTTATGAATGTAGTATCGTAATAAGTCGATTATATATGCATCATGAAATCCTCTGTAGGGAAATGTCCGATTTTGATCCGAAGTAGGGATAACATAAGGATTCCCGATTCGATTCGGATACCATTTTGTATACTACTTTTTTCAACTTACTTCGTAAAACGATTTCCCGATCAGAATTGAGCCTTTTGTCCCTGCCTAATTCCTACACGGCTCTTTCTCTCTTTATAGCACTCCGTGCCTTAAATCCGCACTTACTATAGGTCACAGTTTTCCGTGACCTAAGTAGCTTATTATTGAACGCTATATTCGGCCAACTTCACGCCGTGCAATAATAAGCCATCGAAGTTATATGTTTATTAAAGTACATGTTTCAATCACAGATCCTACTTTAATAACAATCAATTACAAGAAGCATTCTGAAATGTGTTTTTAATCATAAGAATAAACAAATAGTACTGAAAATCA
>JAPYZA010004998.1:0-15556 GCA_030522685.1 Eupelmus azureus
ATACATAAAAGATATGACAGAAATTACATTGCCAATTTGGAATAATATTTAACTAGGTTTTAAAATTGAGCCTTTTATAGAGTGTACCTATAATAAAAAGCTGTTCTAACGAATGCCAAACCGTTCATTCCTCAGCCAGATAAATCGGAGCAAAGTAACTGTGCTCCGGGCCTGGTTTTCCGTCAATTTTCGCTATAAACAGAAAATCTTCCACTTTCCGAAACACTAAAAAAAACACACGAACAAAGCTGCACTTCAGCGACTAATTCAACCCCCAGCCTTCAACCTAACCGAACCACATCCACACTTCAAAACTCCAAACCTAACCGATCCACAACAACCTACACAGTAAATCGCAACCCACTTCACACATAAAAAAAAATAATAAACTCATAACTAACCTGCCAGTCCAGTCGCACTGGTCCGCCGATGGCACCGAGGCTGGGTGCGCCGCGGCTGGGGCCGCGAGGCATCCAGGCCCCAGCATCAGGACAGCGGCCCCGATCGAGGCCAGCAGCAGAGCGAGCAGCCGCGAATTCCTCATCGCGAGCTCTCCGGCGTATATCACCGACTCTCTCTCTCTCTCTCTCTTCGAACCGCAACTCTTTTGCTCTCCTCCTTCTCTCCTCCTTGCTTTCTGCCGATTTCTGCGCTCTCCTCCTCCTACAGCACAAGCTTCGTCATCTTCCTCACTCACAAGCCCAGATCGTCAACGACAAAATCCACGTACTAAATAAAAGTAAAACTCGGGAATCGAACGCACTACGCAGGGGACTCGAACGCGCGCACTCGCGACGTCGCTGTGTACAATTCGTGCTCCGTTCCTCCTCAGTCGAACTGCGCACCGTTAACGTCCTGCTGAGCGCTCGGGTCTCGGCATGACGACTCTCCTCGACAAGAGCAGAAGCCGGACTGCCAGGCGAGCCGCGCGCGAGACTCGCTATAGGAGCGAGAGCCGCGGTAGAAGCCAGAGAGGGGGGGGGGGGGGAGTCTCTTGTTCCCTTTTTTCTCCCCCCACGCACAAGAGCGCGCGCGCACGCATTCGCCGCTGTGCTCTCCCCCTTTTTTCGCTGGCTCTCTCGGCGCGCATGCATTTCAACTCCGTGTCTTTCTCTTCTTCTTCCCCCCGCGAGGAGAGGCGAGGAGAGTAGAGCGCACGCATATATAGTCTGTGCATTGTGTGTGTGTGTGTGTGTGGATGTGGAAGAGAGCTGGCATTCCGCGAGTTTTGGAGCGCGATTTTTGATGGGGAGATTGGGGAGTTATAGGGGGGTGAGGTTTGTTGCTGGGGTGTGATATTTGGGTCGTTGAGCTGGGTTATGATTTTTGGAGGAGTGTATTGGTATCGGTGATAGATTGCTGTATCGGTATAATTTGGAGTGAAATGATATTGGATGACTCGACTTGAATCTATGATGGCCGTGACTCCGGCTAGGTGCAGATCTGTAAATAGTTCTTGGAAAAGCGATTCAGCTTTCTGATATCGCTTTCTAGTTATTTCAATGATTTCTAACACTTTAATAAATATGGTTTCAAAATATTTTTATATGGTTTGATATGGAAGATGAATGATGGATTCTTTTGAAGTAAATTTTGCTCCAACATTCGATTTTGATTGTTTGATAAATACGAAGAGGTAACTTAATAAATTTACATCAACTAATGTGTAAATTGTTAATAAAGTTTATGACATGATATCTTTCCACTGCGTTAAGTAAAGAAGCGAGTAATTTGTTAAATATCTTCAAAAATATTATCAAAATTTGCGATGTGATATCCTTCCACTTCGTTAAATAAAGAAGCTAATAACTCATTCCGTATCTTTACAATAACGTATCTACAACAAAGTTTATTCAAGTACACATCAAAAACTTTATCCAGCTAAGCCCAATAAGACAAACAAAATCCAAACCCGTATTTAGTTTCAAATCTGAGAACGTAGTGGACTCGGCGCATAATGCAACGATTCACCGCAAACTGTCTGCTCCTTTAGCCGATCGAAATTTACGCATGTAATTCAATACACACGCGCTCGCAATTCTTTTTGCAACTTTTTAAACCCTACCGCGCATGAATCTGGTTCTGATCTAAATAAAACCCATACATCACCGAACGAGTTTACTAAACAAAAAAATATCATGATTACACATTGTCCGTCTCTAAAATCTAATCAAACCAATCAATTAAACAAATTCATCAAATTCCCGATTCTTCAACCCACCTAAAAACCTAAATAAACCCCATCAATCCCCAACCACCTCCCCAACAATCCGCCTGAACCACCCCCGCAAACCCAATCTCAAAATCTCAACCCACAAATCCAAACACGAAACTCCCCGGCAACTCAAGCAGCACGCAAAGCCACTTCCATATCCCCGACCTCAACGTATAATGAAAAAGCCTCGAGAAAGAGGCTCTCTCGAGCAAGAAAAAGGGCCGCTTCACGCTCGGCGCGTATATGAGCTATATAAGGTACACACACGACACATACATACACACGTATGCAGGCTCTCGCGCGCTCACGCACACGTAACGTTATACGCCCGCGCGCGCGCGCTCGCGATGTAACGCGAGTAAGAGACGAGCGGCGAGAAAAACGAGAGCTAGAAGAGAGCAGCACGTGTGTGTCTGTATATGCGTGTGTGTATAGGGGGGCCAAGCGCTCTCTTTCTGAGGATTTTTGAGCGGTCCGAGAGAGAGAGAGGGTTTTTTTATGGATAACGATTGCGGCAGGCGAGCGCGATAAACTGAGAGAGAGAGAGAGAGGAATGGCTTGCCTTTTTTCCGGTTTCTCTCTCTCTCTCTCGTTTGGTTTTTTTCTCGCTCTCCTTCTCGGCTGGATTCGTGGGCGTGTTTTTTTCGAATGCCTTTTTGTGCGCGGAGGCTACCTTTTTTTTTAAAGGGGGGAGAGGAAGAAGTATAGGCGACGTTGCCGCTGGGTTTTAAAAGCTCCGGGGGAGGAGGGGGATTGTAGATCAGCGGTGGATGATTTTTCGTGAATGGATTTTTAATTTTT
The DNA here is from genome assembly GCA_030522685.1 of Eupelmus azureus. Classification (NCBI taxonomy): domain Eukaryota; kingdom Metazoa; phylum Arthropoda; class Insecta; order Hymenoptera; family Eupelmidae; genus Eupelmus; species Eupelmus azureus. Next base: position 3,017 of record JAPYZA010004998.1, read on the forward strand.
CGGGTTGAGAGGAGGGGGAGGGCGATCAGGTCATTAAGGAAGTGGTTTTATTTGGCTTTGTCGTTTATTGATTACTTGTAGGTAAGCGTTGTCATAATTTCGTCTCTGAAGTGTAAGTGAATAAATGATTAGCTATTATCGTAACGATTTCATTTGAAATAGGTAGATGTCATCCTGTGCACGGAGCTGCCGCTCCAAACCTCTGTTGATTTGTTAAGTTCATAGTGAAACTAATTATTACAAAACTTAAAGCAAAAATGAAATAGAATTATTCATTACGTTACAATGAAAAATCAAAAAAATGACTTACATTGCCCGTATCATTATTTCGATCGCCAAAAACTTATCTCTCATTAGCCGATCCCAATTAAGCTCTCAAAAAAAAAATCCTCGCAACCCTTTAAAAATTCAACCAATCAACACAAAATACACCTTTGTTATAACACTATAATTCCAAAAATCCAACCGCTTATAAGTATATCGATCTCCTTCCCTCTACACTCAACTCATGCACCTTTATACACGTCTGCATAATGCCACGGCTCCCTCCTAGAGCGCAGCAACAAGTTGTCTCGTTCGAAAAATCCGCGCGCTCTTGGCCGTGTCTGTATATACATACATACAGCCAAGCGAGTAGCGCGTGCTCTCCTATACCTTAGCGGACATTGACGCTTATACATATATATACGTATAGACCTCGTTACGCGCGCATACACGTGCATAGAGACTATACACCTATATATATATACTCTCCTCGGGCGGTTTTGTATACAGCCTCCCTCCTATCTCTCAGACTGATGCTGTGTATGTGTGTGTATGTATATACACATATTCCTTTCTGCGCGAGAGCGGCTTTTTGACTCTTTGTCCTCTTGCCGCGCGTATATTTCTACCTTCGCGCTCGCGCGCGCAGAGCAAGAGGAGAGCCCTTTATAAGGGTACACCTATATACGCGCAGAGCGGAATGATGCATTCTATTTATAGGCGCATTCAAAACAAATGCGTAAAAACAATGGGCGTGCATCTTTTATAGGATTTTTTTTCAGGCCAGAGTGGAGAGGCTGAGCGAGTCGTAATTTCGTTTTCTGGGATATAGAGAGTGGGATGGGGGGATGTTACAATGCATCGTTATAGTGTCTCGGGAGATAAATCAAAATGAAATTTGGATCCTTTTTTGGTGGCTTTCTGATTTTGTCGTTTTTGGTTGAGTGTAAAATGTGAAACAATAGATTTGATGCGAGAGTAGTGATACGTGAAAGTTGAAAATTTCATGTACATTTACATGAACTTTTTTATTGTACGGACCGAAAATTTTGCTATTAGTATACATTTAATTTAAATTTAATGTGTTTTTTTTGCAGGGCCAATTATTTTAATAAAACGAGAAGAATAATGAATATTTTCATTAACAAAAGCTATTATTAGTACTTATTATAAATATAACTTTACAAGTTCTTATTACGCATAAAATTTTTATTAACCGAACATTCATAGCCATTGTAACTCATAGTTACACAATCATTCACAATCCAGTATACATTTATTTCCTCACTCCGCCGACATTAAACGCCTTTCGTCGTCGCATCAGCATGTCCCAATACCCCCTCATTACATCCCAAAACGAAAAAAAAAACCCCAGACCCGAGCCTTCACTTTTTACATCGCACCAGAGATTTAATATAAATTCACTAAAACGACCGAGCTTCTGCTCCAGCGACGAAATAAAAAAAAATCGCTATATTTATACAGACGCGCGCCGAGCGCGTAATCACTACGTTCTGTCCGCTCTCTTTTTTTGCACGGCAACGCGTCAAACATTCATTTTTTTTTCCTCGTAATATAAACTCGAGGCCGCGAAGTGAGCGATCTAAAACGCGTGTTTCGAAGTTCGTAGATACAGCTCGCTTCTCACTTCGCTGTTATATATTTTTTTTCGAGGTTTTCGGCCGGATGCGGTGCGATAATTTTTCGTATATATAAGCGCGACGTGCGGTGTGAGAAATTAGGCGTGTTTTTTTCCTTTAGCGGTGATTCAAATAGGGCTCCTCGATGCAGACGCGAGGCTTGGTTATCATTTTCTTGAGCGATTTCACCAGGCACCTCTTCCTGGAATAGAATAAAAAATTTTTGGTTTTGTGAGGTAATCGCCGGTCTTACGGGCTGCTTTGTGAGTAAGCGCGCGTTGAAACCTTGGGAGGTGTCATTATTTTCGGTACTATTAGGTGATTCATTTGAAGGAGCAGAGATAAGATCTTTTAAGTAGATGTAAGAAAGTGAGGCGTCGCCCGAGCTCTAAGCTAATAATCACTCGCTTGGAACAGACAATTTCACGTAAAAAAGTCACATTGAGAGCAATCGTACTAACATTACTTTCACTTTTGTCAATCAGAACTAAATAATTCACCTAAATCAAACCTTACACACCCATCCTCCGCAAAACCCCAATACATCTCCCGCCTCTCCATTACCACATCGACAGCCCATATTCATTGCGCTCGCCCAGCGTCCGCCCAAGACTGATCCCGTTTTATAAAGCCGAGGATTCCCCATAGCGGCCGTTTCTCGCATTGTCATCCTTAACGAGGTCCACTTGACTTCAAGACGCGCCTGACGTCACCGCGCGCGCTTGCACACAATCTCGAGGGAGCCCGATAATAAACGAGCTCGCCCTCTGCGAAGCGCGCGCGTCGCGCGGGTTTCGTGATGTGTGCGTTGGAATTGAGGAGAATGTGTATATAGTTTGACGGCGGGTCGTTGAATGGATATTCTGGGAAGTTGGTTTTTTAGTATGGGTTTTTGCTTTTGTTTAGTGATGGAAAGGTTGGGTAAGTATACGAGGTGGAAGTGCTGGAGTGAAAAGTTGGGTGCAATGTAGATTTTATCGGGGTTCTTGCAGCGGTAAAAGCTGCGAGTGTATTTTATTGATAGGAAAAATGTAAGGCAGAAATATAAAAAGCCCGAACGTAGAGTCAGTAGCTAAACAATTTATAAATTTATACTTGTCCAATCACTGTCAGTACAGTGAAAGTTCCAAGTATAGATTGAAGAAGATCCGCAAATCTTACAACTGAACCACGTGTAATAGTTTTTCGCAGTAGCCCAATCACGTCTGAACTATTTATTACATAGAACTATACAATCGCAATCCCAACACCACGCGCATACCAACAAAATATACTCAACACTCAAAAATCACCAATAATACACTCACAAACGCCAATCAACTACACAAACAGCCATCCAGACATAGACCCAGATCGAGCAATAAAACTAAAGCTCAAACAAGTGGTATGCACCGTATATATAATAAACCCGGCCGCGTGCAGGCGCGAGCCGGCAATTGGACTGAATTAGCCCCGCTGGTTAATCGAAAGAAATCATCATCGGCCGTAACAATAGTCGCGCAAACAATTTCATCAGAAAAAATTCGTCGATCCTCGCCTCTATTAATAATTCCCCTGTCCTCGCGCGCGGCCGTAAATTAAGGACTGATTGTCGCGGCGCGCTTGTGCATTAAACCCGCAAGCTCACGAGACTCGGCGGGCCTGGAGCAGCGCTCATTGTTTTAGATCGCCGCTGACGAGGCGAATTAATAGGGACGCGCGTTGATTTGGACGTCGCCGATTATGAACTTGGATTAATTCCTCGGGTTACGTCCACGCGCGGCGACGAGTGGAAATTTTAGCCGGCTGCTTGATTTATGTCGCCGCGTCGCGCTGATCTTTCCTCAAACCTAACGATCGCAATCAGCCCTGAATAACCACGAAAACTCATCTATATAGGAACGAACCTAAAGCACCAACCTCAAACCGTTACATACCCTCCGAGAAAAATTAACTCGTCAACTCGCGAGCTGCTGTCGCATTCACTCTCCGCTATACACAGCATTGTCCCCTTATATAGAAGCTTAAATCGCGCGCGCGAAACATCTGCTACTATATCCTCTCCTCTCTCTCCGAGCTCGTTGTATTATACGTCCGCGCGAAGTCATCGCACGTGCGAGGGAGCAATGCACCTTTCGCGCGAGAGACGCAAGCGTATACGAGTGTATAGAAGCGCGCTTGAGTTTCTCTGCGTGTGTGCCACGCGGAATTATTAGACGCGTGTGTCGTGCGCCCGGGGCGTCGGATGTTTACAGCGAGGGGCTTGCTTTGTGCAACAATTTTTGAGGTTTTTCGAAGGACGGGCGTTAATTGGAATGCGAGGATCGCGGCTGGGATGCTGATGCGGGGGGAGGGGAGTGAATGAACGGTGGTTTTAGGTGCTGTTTAGGGTAGGTTTGAAGAAAGTGGATGGGTTAGGTTGGATTATTTCGATTGAAAATTTAATTAAAAATGTTTGTGTGATTCGATAAAAATGGTTTAGTAGAATTAGTAATTCAAATTTTATTCGAGTAAAACTATAGAAACTAACTACATCTTAATGAATAGCCACAATTTTCTTAATAATAAGAAAACCTAGTCAGGTTATAATTACGACCTATTCAATTTTCTATTCGAAAGGACGCTGACTGAGTAACTACACCGATAAATAAAAATTCAAGCTTTTATACACTCTAATTATCGTTTTTCATACGAAGCAAGACCGCGCATTATTTATTAAACCAAAACTGGACCTTGAAAATGATTTCAAAAAGCCACGGGGGACGCACTTCAAACCTAAAACGAAGTTACGAAGAGCATAACTTTAGCAGCGAATAAAGCGCTCGAAAATATATAACATATACCTACACACTCGGCTCGATCTCTCGGCCCAGGCATTATTATAAATTAAAAAAAATAATTTCACGGCGAACGAAGCCTCGCGTCCGCAGTAAGAACCTGAATTTCAACAGTGACTCACCTTAACGAACTCCCTTGTCGTCGCTCAAGGGTCTTTTTCGCATATACACGAGGCTGCTTCTCTTATTCTTCTCGAGGCGAGCTCGCGCATATAGGCTCGGGCGTATCGAAATGGAGCAAAAGAAAAAGGGAGCAAGGGAGGGACGCGTAGGAAGAAGGAGAGGCGGGATAGGAGAAGGAGAAAGAGAGAGGATGAAAAGGCGAAATGAGAAGTAAAAAGAGATGCTGGAGATAAAAGGCCAGCAGCAGAAGCAGCGGCGGGGAGAGAGAGAGAGGAGAGAGAAAGAAAGTCGCCGAGGATTGCCGCGGGATGGCCGAGATAACGAAGCTGTATTTGCGAATGCGCGAGGCTGGGATTTTGAGATGAGATGTTTGGATCTTTTAGGTGCCCCCAGGGGGGTTTGAGTGGCTTGTTTGATGTTGCGAAATGTTTTCTTTATGCGGATTCGTAGCTTTTGGCCTTTTCTCTGTGGTATGTGTATGTAAAAACAGACTGTATTTTAATTCTTCAAATTCCTGATTAAATTCTCAAAGCGAAAATTTAATTAGTTTGCACTATCTGTGCAAATTTATTCTAGCCCTAAGTAGAACCTGTCTAGGTTTTTATTTAGGTCATAACAAAATGTACAAATAAATAAGATTTAAAAACTATTATTTATTTAAAATTTTATATGATAATATTAACAATAATCTCCATTTATTAAAACAAGGACGATTCTAACTGTGTATTTATCTTTGTAAAAACCTAAATACCTAAAAAATCGCACAATAAAAGAACGCCTAATTCAACGACATTTCAGGCTAACTTACGCATCCACCCCATCGCCCAACCCCATAAAAAAAAAGCCAACAAATATCCCCACTCTACCCTCACCACGACCCTAAAACCTGCAGACACTCGCAAAAACGCAAACCCAACCTGACGGTGCAAACTACACAGCGCGCGCGGCCCCCGAATTATTACGCTCGGCTCGTCGCTGCATCGCTATACATATATGCATAACGCGTTCTGCAGATCCGAACCAGCCTGCCGCGGGCCACGCGCCCCCCGTATACTTATTAAGGTAATCCTTACAATTACGGAAAAATGCGCGGACCCTTTTTTTTCCACGTTCCCTGGCCTGTATATACGCGGTCTGCCCCGGGGGGCTCTCGAATTTTTCGTCTGGCCCAAAAAGTGGAAGCGAGGGCGCGCTTTTTATCGCGCCGCGAGTCTAAGTGCGCCCTGTAAAGCTGGGTAGGTAAGGTGAGCTTTTGGATTTTTTTCTAATGGACAGGTGCGGTTCCCTTTTTTTTAGATTGAATGCCCTTCGGGATTTCGCGGTGCGGGTTATTACACCTGCGGCGCGTTTATTGCTAATGATTTTCGAGTTGTCGGTGGTTATAGTAGGGGAAAATTCGGCTTGGGTGTAGATGTACGCACTTGCTGTGGAATTTTTATCGTTTTCGCGCCAGCGGCGTGGGCCGTCTTTCAAGGTGATTATTTTCGAGTATTAGAAAGTAAAATTCAAATTATCGGTTTAGCGAGAAATTTGGTTAAATGAAAATTTTACTGACTTTAGATAAGTGACTCTGAATGTACATTGCTGTAGATCGTTCAAAAAGCAACAAGAGAAAAATGCCCGAAAATTATTTTTGAGAAAGATCCTAAGAATTTGAGGTGCTGGGAGTAGCAATTTTGGTTTGGAATACAATTTTTAAATAAATGTAATGCGTTATAAGCAACTGGTTTTTAAATTATTCTGTGGTCTTAATAAATATTTTATTGCCCAGACAAATATTGTTACCATTTATTACTAAATAATTATCTGCAATTTTTGATGGACAGTCATCTGTTTCAATTAAATTGTATTCGCAGCCAACATTACATGTGTCTACGAACGTCCATCAGAAAATATGGATGGCTAAAAAAATAACTCGAATTAACGATTACAACTTTCTCCACATAAAAACAGCGGTAGTACACATTTATAACTATAACTGACAACATGTACCTAATTTAGCCGAGACTTAATTTTTATTATTCAACTTTCAGATTTATTCAAATTCGCCACCAATTTGTCAAATTTACATTTTATTTTCTAACAAACATAAAAAAACAATTCCAAAGCTTACATCTAGCATATCAGCTGCACCTACCTTACAAAGACTCAGAACAACAACTTCCCCAATAAAACCCTCCACATATACCAATCAATCCTCGCTCTTCCCGCAATTAATCATTAATCACCCATAAAACCAGCCATAAAAATCTCAACCCGGCGCAAAACCTAATGCAAATGAGCTCTCGAGACACTCATCATCGATCCACCCATAAACCCGCGTATACACCTCGCACGTGCGCCTCTTCATTCTCATCACTCGCCTAGTCCCTCCACCATCCCAGCTCGTCCATAAGTGTCGAATCACCTGTTGTTTCGCGCTCCGCATCCTCCCGAGCCTGAATCAAGTGGTAGGTATAATTTTCTCATGCGCCGCCGCCGCCGCGAGAGAGCCGAGCAACGGTGCTTTCCGCGTATTAGCAGCCGTGTGAACGGCTCGTCTATGGTCAGTCGACTTTGAAATTGGAATGGAATACATCCCGCGAGCTGGGCTCCTTCACGCTTGGGCTCGTGTCGATCTGCGGGGAATCGGAAATCCGAGCGAGATATAGTTATGCGGAAGCGGCGCCAGGTTTTCCCATGCCGGACTCGAACGCCGGGATGTTGAGGTTTTCTGATGTATGCGCGAACGAGGTTTATGATGGTTGATAGGATTTTAGAGTTTTGTGGAATTGAATATTTTTGAGGAAGATTGGGATTCTTATTGTAATGTTGGTATACCGGCTGTAAACGAACGATTAACAATACACAAAAAATAATATTTACAGTTAACGAAAAATCAAATACTAAAAGAAACCTAAAGAATCCATCACGCGATTCCCAGCGAGAAAAATCATCCCACAGCAGAATCCAGACCGGAAAAAGGCAGTCCCAGCGCTCCAAGTTTCCCATAGAAGCCGGCAGGCCGGCTCGCTCGGTCAAACGAAGCGCGCTAATCGGATAAATTAGCATTTCGCGCTGGTCTTGAACCCGCGGCATCATCGCGCCGCGCTTCAGCCGCTTTTTCCCAGGACGATCTCGCGCCCGAGCGCCGCGGCTCTAATAACAGCGATACCAGCGAAAAACAGCCCTGTCGAATTAATAACAGCACAATGCACGTCTTAATTAATTCCCCGCTGCCGCGACCTAAACCTTCTGCTTATACACGCAATCGTGATTTCTTATCTCTCTCCCCTTTTTTTCTTTCAAGCTTATTATTTTACGATCACATAGGCGCGTCTTTCGCACGCGCGCATCGCCGATAATTCGCATTCCTCGGGGCGCTTCTTGCTCGCTGAATTATTACGCGCGCGAGAGCGAGATAAAAAAAAATGAGAAATGCGGTCGCGGACTTACGCTTCTTGCTCGAAAGTTTCTTTGTCCACGCGGTCGGGATCGCACTGGCAGGCCATGGGGTTAGGTTTGAAGCCTTCTATACCTAGGCTTCGCATCCCTGTGGCGTATTGGTCGAGTGTGATGTGACCACGGCCGCCTGGGTCCAGGCTTTTGTACATGCTTTCTATGTGTCTGAAAAGGAATTTTTTTTATTGGTTATTGATGCGCCGGAATTGCCGGTGTGCTTGGAAAGTGAGCGATAAGAATGGATTTTTACTTTACCAGATTAACAATCAAAGTGAGTTAGAAATACATTAGAAAAATTGAATAAAAAATCACCAAGAAAAATCCCTATTATAACAATCACAAAAAAGCCCAACAATGTCCGAAACAAAAATAATTTCTATAAATTTCAAGCGTCAGGCATAAAACATTCCCTCCTCCGCAGCGGCCTCGTAAATATTTATTCAAAAGCTCGCAGTATATATACGTATAACGAGAGCGAAACGAGGCGACTCTCTCCTTTGTCCCGACGTCCATTAATTTCAAATAAAGCGCTCGATTTGCTTCTCTCTTTCTACCCCGCGTCCTTCCTTCCTTTTACGTTTTTAACGAGCCAGCGCGCGAGTCCGATAACCGATTGAAATTGAGAATCGAATCCTTCATCGCGGCCAAGGGCGACTCTTTTATATACCCAGAAACGTATATATACACATATATAGGCTCGCGCGGTATACAGCCGACGACGCGTGTGCATACAAAGTCCGAGAGAGAGGCACTCTTCTGGATTTAATTGGAATGTTTCGAGAAAGGATATAAACCCTTGGAATCGGGCCCAATTTAATGAGGCTCGCGTTCCATTCGGACACGAGCTGCCGCGCGCTCGATTCTGCGAGCGAGCCTGCGCGTTGAGGGAGAGAAAGACGCACGAGTGCGTATGAATTTGAGGGAGGTATTTGTTTTCTGGGGGTATATAGGTTTGGTGTTGATTTTTAAGTTATCGATTTTAGATGTGTATAGTGGGGAACGCATAAATGTTTACGCTTTCGCGAGCGAGTGTCTTTGAAGAGGTGTCGATTGGTAATGTGCTTGGAACAAGATGAATTCTTTCTTATAGTGAGAATTTTTCATATTTATTATATTATCTTTCAGATAGGAAAAATTTCCCAGTTTTATCAGTATATTACTTCAAAAAGTAAAACATATTTTTTCAACAAATTCAATAAGTGTAGACGTGGCTAAGTTATTTTTATGAAATTTAGTATTAAGCCTTTTACATAATAACAAAAAAGCAGCTAAACGCTGCTAAAGTTTAATATTAAAGCTATTAAAAATATTGATTCAAACGTTATTTCAAGAATTTATATTTAAAATAATTTTTTTTAAACTAGTTACTTGTCCCTGTTTTGAACTCACTATACGCACACTCATCTTCGAATACTTGCTCGCTTACGACCGTTGTATAGGCTGTATGAGACACTATAATAAATTTCGATACATTTTTAAAAGTGTATATTTTTTTTAAATATTACGCAATATTATTAGAAATAGGAATGTCGTAACAAAATAAAACAGTAACTGGAAATTACTGTTAGTAAAAAATTAAATCTGATAATTTGGCACAATTCTGAATTTTTTCAAAACGTCATGCGAAATTTTAAATAAATAGATAATATGTGAAATTTATTTCATCATTACAGATAAGAAATTAAGTAATGTGTTATTTCAATGTCCCTCGTAGGAACATTGCTTAACCATAGTAATAAGAATTTATCTAATTTGAATATTTGATTATTATTGTAACGAATTTCTAGCTGCCGGATTTTTAGCTACAGATTCTAGCTAATTATTAATAGCTTGATGAAAAGTAAAGTTTAAAAAACAATGCAGAATATTAAAAAATGTAGGTTAAAGTGTTTCTTCAAAAAATAAAAGGAAAGAAAAAGTACAAATTATCAAGTCAATTAAAAAAAAAAAATAACATGATGAAAATATTGATTCTTTTAGTACTAAGTTTAAAAATCTTTACAATAATATTAGGTATTCCGCAGAAATAATTTGTGGAATAAAACATACAAAATAATCCCCTAAATTTTCAATGAAATCTCAATATTTGCATTAAGAATAAAATTAATTATTTATATCAATTATAATTGAGATATATTCATTAATAAATTTATAAAATAATCTCGAGTTGGGTTCATCAAAGGGGTCAAAGTATCTGCATATTATCAGCATAACTTCCAGTGTAGATAATCAAGTGAAGACTTTCGTTAACTTAAAATAAGAAAAAAGTATCAGTTTAGTTTAGTATCGCGAACACATTACAACAAGCATTAGTCATTTCTGTTAATTCTATTTAATTGTCACACAAAATAGTTTACTTAAGAATCAAAATGGGAATAATAATTAAAATGTTTCGCTTTACATTACATTAGCTATAATTATTAGTTTAATAACAATTTCTTCAGAACATGAATTAGAATCATTATTTATTACGCCCGAGAAACCAAGTAAGTTTAAAAGTATACTGAAATTTAATAAAGTCAAAATAGCATTTTTCAACGTCTTTTAATTGCTTACTATTAAAACAAACAATAAAAATGTATTAAGGGGCTGGCGGAATCATATAGTACATGTATGGATCGTGCTTTTATTTCCTGATTTTTTATGTGATTATCAATCTCATACCTAGTCTGACAAGGATCTTTTTTTGAAAATTTATTGCCTTAAATTTATAATTAAAAAACATCTATCATTCACTTTTTATTTCAATTTTTGTAAACAAAAAATAAATAATATATAAAATATTACAATCGGAATAGTGAACAACAAAATTAAACAAAATATAATTTATAAATTAAATATTTAAAGTTTGATTTTATATTAATTTCAGGATTATTTATTAAATGGACAGGCTTCTTCGATAAAGCTGGATTGTTTTCTTTAGAACCTGGTTCTTATTATGCTGTTCCTATAATGGTAGATTCTTACACTACTGGGATCACTAGCTTTGATTTTTATCTCAATAAAACTATGTACTACTTCAAAGCACGTAGTGGATTTTCTATCTACTCCTCATCGTCAAATTATACGAAACTATCGCTGACTCGTCCTGATTTCTGGTATCGACTTAACTGTTTGGCAGTGGACTATCGGTCAAAGAAAATTTATACTCATTCCAAATATGATGATAAAATTGATATTTCTGATATTCAAGGTAAATATAGTAATATTGTACTATCAGAACTTGCAGATATTGAAGACATTGCCTTAGATCCACTTCAAGGTTATATGTTTATATTACGCGGAAAGTTTAATAATCCATGGTCTGAGGTAAGATTTATATCAGATCAAAATTTTTAGTTAATTTTTCAATACTTCTATCAAATTGCTACTATATACGAGCAAAATTTATTAGTATAAAATAAGATAAATTTATCTAAAAAAGTTGTCTAAAAAATTAAAAATAATATATCAATTTCAGCTTCGTATGCACTTTAACAACAACAAAAATTATAAATAGCACAAATATGACTAGCAATGTACTAGATAAATTTCGTTAAGGGGGCAGAACTGAGTTAAAAGCTGAAAATTGACAATGATGCATTTTAACAAATGCAAAATTTAACACGAAAATCGTGCATGTGTTACAAAAAAAAAAGAAAAAATTAATTTTCGTTAACATGAAATTTTTTTTGTAACACATGCACGATTTTCACGTTTTTTGATACCTAAAATGTGGGTCTAGAGTGACTGGCGCGTCGCAGCGGGCGCTAAAGTTCTTCAGCTCCGGATTTTTACTTCAAAAATGACATTTAGGGTATATAAATCTATACGTGTGTTTTTTCGTGTTTATTATTTCAAATAGAAATGGTATTTAATAGTTTTTGTATTCGTTTTCTTGAGTTTCTTACTTCTAAACGATATCAAATATAAATTTAAATATAACATGATGGAGATTGCTGTGCCCAAAAACGATCACATTAAATCCGCTTTTTAAATATATCAAAAAATGCAAAATTCAATGCGTGAGTTACAAAAACTATGGTGTGCTCTTGGAGCTAGTGAGCTTTTTTGACCTTCTGTGTTTGCAGTACTCGTCTTCGACTCGTGTTAGCTCGCTTTCGACTCATACTGCAAATTCCACATTCGGTATAAAATAGCTTACTTTACACCCTTGGTACACAATATACTATTACTCTTGCTGATAAAAATAAATTTATTTATTATAAATTGATATATTTTCAAGTGATTTACACTTATTCAAACCAGAATTATAC
>JAPYZA010004999.1:524-30562 GCA_030522685.1 Eupelmus azureus
ACTTATGTCACACAAAATGCATAACTTATGCAACGCGCTCTATAACTCCAGCAAACTTTGCTACTGTATTTAGCTCAGGATGGTCAAAAGCCATTGACGGCCACTGTACTCCACTGGGTTTTGCTCGATTAACAAACTCTCCAAGCATATATACACACATAGATTTGCGCTCGGTCACGAAGCTATTGTAAATAAATGGTAAATCCGCTTCCGAGAGTGCCTCGCTTTATCAACTCAGATAAGATCTATACACACCGGCAATTACGGCTCGACAGAGCAGTGATGACTAAATAATATTATTGATCTGACATGATTCATTTGTGCTTCCAGAAAGAAACGTTCCCCATAACTCATCTGATCGGGGGAAAGAAGAGAAAACGCTCAGCGACATAAAGCCGCTCCTGTAACTGCGCATGAAAGCCAAAGCCGGATATATGCAGCAGGCGTAAAAGCGCACATTGCTGAACAATGCAGCGTCAAGAAGACGAGCGATTCGCGGATGTTTACAAGGACGTTGTGATAATAGGTAACAACTTCTCTCTTTTTCTCTCTCTATCTCTTCGTTTAAAAGGCTGCGTATATATGTAAGATGACGCCGATGTTACTTCCTACAGTCGCTTTCAAGTGGCTCGAGTTTACGCGATATGCACTCTAGCTCTATTTATGAGAGCCGCTTTTCGCAACAGTCTAATAATAACAGATACCAATTAGCTAAACGATACCAATGATTTTTTTTATCGTGGATAATTTAAAAATTTATTGCTGTCGCGAATCAAGCGGCGCTTGTAAATACACAGTTCACAGTCGTATAAATGTTTTATTAAAACAATTACAGTATTGCTCGGTATGTGTATAAGGCGATATTTTGTTATTTTGTTTTAATAACAATGACAACTGAAATTATACCGGTCACCACTTCTGGTAATACGAACCTAATTACGGGCACCTTAATAAATTAAATAACAAATAAACACCATACTTTCTTCAGGAAATGGACCAAGCGGCATCTGCCTGTCGTACCTCCTTGCCGGCAACTGGCCCCACTACACCGGCGACGCGCACCTCGGCGACGACATGCTCACCGCTCGGCTGCGCTACTGCGTCGCCACGCGGACCACAAAACCGGCGCCCACCTCACCATGTCGCTCCTGCCAGGATCTCAGGCATAAGGACGAGGAAAACGACAGCCACTGTTTCGCCGGTTTCTCGAGCCGCGAGGAGCTCGAGAGCCTGGCGACTGGCCTGGAGGGCCGCAACAACGGCAAGCCGCTGTCCCTGCTCATGGACCAGCTGCAGCATCCCTGCCTGGACTCGGGCCTGGACCTGTCCTCGCTGCTCGACTGGAAGTCGCCCGAGGAGCACAAGAGGCACAAGCCGATTGAGCACGTCGTGCTGGGCAAGGGACCGCCCGGAGGCGCTTGGCATGTTAGTATATGTTTTTTTTTACTGTTTTTGTGTTAGACTTTGTTTCTTTGTAGCTTTATTGGATTTTTATGACAGGTGATATTTATTTTTTTCTTTGTTCATTCAAAGAATTTCTCTTGGATTGTGAAAATGTTAAAATAGATTTATAATCGTTTATTAAATGCTTACTAAATTAGCAATCAACTAATTGTCAATTTATAGTCATATCAAATTAACGTTTGAATAAATTTTAATCATTAAAGATATATTTATGGCGAAATGCTTCTTAATTTAATCATTCAAAAAAACTTTAGAATGATTTTTATTTTATCATCTCCAGACATTGGATCCAAACGTCTTGACGATAAGCCTAAACCGGTGGATGTCGCTGCCGGGCCTTGACCTCAGGCACTGGGAGCTAAATCTCGATAACGACGAGAAAAAGCAAAAGCTGCCGTATTTCAGCGAAGAAACGGAAATCGGCAAAAATTACAATTCAACTCGAGTGCCAATTGGCACTGTAGCTGCCTATTACAAAGACTACGTTGTGAAACAGGGACTGGAAAAGTATTTTCGATGGTGAGTCGCGCGATCGGACTTATTTCAAGCAATAAAAGATAATATCAGCGTTACATTATCTTATTTATACTCTAAAATTCATGTAGCCCAGTTATTTTATTTTATATAAGTGTAATTCAAATATAATTTCAGTGGTACGACTGTAACGTCGGTAAGACCCATCCCGGGTGTACCCAACAATTCCACGGAATACGGCTGGCTGGTACAAGGTTACGAAAATGAAACGGACCAGCCCTTCCAGTATCGGTGTAAGAAAGTTGTCCTGGCCACCGGCACGACTGACTCGTCAAACCGACTTGGAATTTCCGGAGAGGAAACCTATAACTGGGTAACCCACGACTTCAAGGATTTCGAGAGGAAACTCGATCAGTCAAACAGTCCACTGAGTACGTCATTAATACAGATCTCCTCCCATCAAGTCTTAATCTTTCGTAATGCATATAACCATCACTTACTCCTGCTTACAGGAAATAGTCTCCAGATCAGCGATCAGTACGACAGGGACGAGCTAAAGCCAGGCATCGAGCCGGTCCTGATAGTCGGCTCAGGCCTGAGCGCGGCCGATGCCATAATGGCAGCTCGCTTCCGCGGCGTCTCCGTGCTCCACGTGTTCCGGAGCTCCAGGCAGAACGACAAGTCGACGGATCGGAAGAAGAGCCTCGATAAGCTGCAGGGCCTGCCGGCTTCTATGTATCCCGAGTACCACAAGGTCTACGAGATGATGGCTGATAGGGGCAGGAACTATCCGCTTTACAAGTCGCTTGCCGATCACGTTGTCGTGGACTTTAGCGTGGGCGTGGACAAGTACACGCGCACCAAGACGAGGAAGGTCACGCTCTGCACGCCCCAGGGCCGGCTCGTTTCCTACCGCGTCTCCTTCGCTGCCGTTCTTATTGGTGAGTTTTTCTTCTAGTGGGTAGTGGATCTGTTGCTAGCATGGCTAAATTTCTAGCTAAAATATTTTGTATACTCATTGTCAGACCCACATATTGATATTTTTAAACAATTTATTAATGCTTATAATCTGTTAATTTCAGGTTCTAAGCCGGATCTGTCTTATCTTCAAAACAGCGGCATTGGCCTGGGCAAAATTCCCGACAAACCAATAGACAGTCGATCGAATCAAATCGACGTCGACGTGTTCAGCTACAAAGTCGAGCGGGCCCCGAGAAAAGGACTCTACGCTATTGGACCGTTAGCTGGTGACAACTTCGTACGCTTCATTCTTGGAGGAGCTTTCGGTGTACTTTCGGACGTTATCAATGCGCCCGAATGAGATAGCGTCAATCGTAGACGCACATTGTCATTCTGTGTGAAACGCGACAAACGAGATTCTATGGAACTTTGAGAAATCTCTTTAGGAACATGCATTATATATATATACATATTATGTACTTTGCGAAGAAACCATCAGCTCCAAATAATGATAATCGTGTTCGGCGAGTATTTTTATATTACTTTTTTTTAAAAAGAAGTGCTGATTGTCACTAGGCATTGATGAGCCACCGCGCTAAAAGAGTATTTTAACATGTAAGGAAAACAAATCTATTTGCCTCAGTATCTTTTATATACGCGAAGTTTGGGTCTGCTGTCCAACTGGAGTAAAGTTTAGAGTACGTATTTTTTATGCTGACAGTTTAGGCAGTTTAGAGTGCATCACTTCCAGCCTTAAAATACAAAAAGAAACTCACAAGTGTTGATATGGTTAGGCTACATATTTTTTACTGAACGCAGGACACATTAATCGTGAGAAGTTTTTTTTTAGTGTAACCGCGGCAAAAAGATACAAAAAAAACTAGTTAGTTACATAATTTTGAACAATCTGTGATATGAGGTGCGTTTTCTGTGACACATTTACGCAACGAAGCAAGAATGTATACTATATATCTTCTAGTACGTCTGTATAAAGCAGCATTGTTAAAGCATACAAACAAAAAATAATAAATAAAAAAAGTAGCATAGTCTTGTTACAAAATGTCTTAATTATATATAAAAGAAAAATAAAACATTTGAAATATTTATTATAAGTAAAACCTGACGTCGTCTATAATTAAATCTCCTGCATTCCTAGACCTTTAATTTTGTAGTACACAAAAATATATTTACAATATAAATTATATGTAACATAAACATTTTTATTTCCATTTAACGTCATCTTTTTAATTACAATTCTTGATATTTTTGTTTAATATTTGTACACGAAGTATATTACATTTAATAGTTTTATATTTTGGTTATTCATGAAAATGTAGGATACTTATAAATTTATGACGTAATTCACATTATAGTAAAAGGCGATTACAACAACAATAATAACAAAGTTTCTAAAAAAAATAGAATGGGAATGATATGATTGTAGTAATTTTTAAGTAGAAGATCAGTCTAAAGTGTCACATAATATTTTAATTAATTATTTGAGGTAAGGAAGACCAAGGTTACTTTGGTAGTAGTTTACTGTAAAACTATCACATAGAAAAAGTTTTTAAAGCATACTATTAATAATTTTTGCAAAGTATATGTTACATGGGTAGGGTGAATTATTTAAAAAATTAATAGTATACCATAAAAATATAAAATTCTAGATAAATTATAATTTTAATTTTAAGCTCAAGTACAACTTTATTAATATTTTTAATTTTAAATAAACAAATATTGCAAATTATACATTAATATTTAATATATAGTGCCCTTGGATAATTTAAAAAATAGTTAGATAATGAAAAAGTTTTTATCTTATTAGTTACTATAAATATATTTATAATAGTTATTTATGCACCAAGGGAGTAAAGTAGATATTTATTACCGCGGGTGAAGTTTGCTGCCCGAGCTTTCACCCAAGGGAATAAATGCCTACTTACTCCTTGGTGCATACAAAATTTTTCTCCCTAACCATTTAAAAAAGTTCAGTTAATTGGACAACAGCCTTCATAAAATGCGCAAACGAAGTGCGTAAATCAACTAACGCGCGCAATTACTTGCAATTACGTACAATTCGGTTGCAGACTGTTAGCTAATTGCCAGAATAAAATCAGTCTAGCGGGAATAAAAAAGTAACTAGGGGAATAAAACGAAACTAGGGGGAATAACATTTTTGCGGGAATAGAATCAACTTTTACTCCCGCTGGAGAGGTTCATAAACTGAACTTTTTAGGTGGTTAGGGTGAAAATATATTTATTTTCTATTGTAATGTCAATAAGAAAAATTATTTTGACTAGCACTCATATTAATGTTATATTAATATGGAAATAATTTGTAAAGTAGTGTAGCAAATTTAAAATTAAACTTTATATAAATATATTTAAGAAGACGAATTAAAAGTAAGTAAAAACTATACAAGAGAATAGTTTAATATAAGCTAAATTTAAAATGCATAAAAATATAGTTTCATATTAATTTTTAAAGCTTTGCATTTAAAAAAAAATGTCAAATGTATGCTAAGTTTTATATAACACCAAATATAAAATACTTCCATATTTTATGTTAATAAAATATTAAGATTATTTTATTTTAATTCAGTGTTACATTAGAGCATATATTTTAATGTAATTAATATCAAGCTTCAATGTATTAAAGGGCGCGGCCGCGCCCTGATGGCAAGTAGTAATACTTAGAGAAAGATATTGTCAAAGAAGTATTGCACAGAATTCTATAAACATTGAAACTAAAATACTGCCGTGATATGCGATTCTTTCACAAAGTTTAACTGAATTTTACCGTGAACTCTTGTTTTTTTACCTAGAAGCAAGTTTCTCTTACAAGGATTCATTTTAAAAATCCGAATTACTCTAAGAAATACTGTCCAGAGAGCTGCATGCTATAAAGCTGTATAAAAATTCTTTTACCATAAAGAAAATTTGCAAATAGCACACAAAGTAACCTTAGTCTTTCCAGACAAAAAGTTTTATAATGCATTCACTCTTTGAATATTAAATGTAACTAATGACCATTGGTATAAATAAATTTAAAAATTTACAGAAATCACAGTGGTTGCAAACGACTAAGATTGAAATATAATATAGAAGAAAATTAATAAAATAATAGACCCCCCTAATATTAAAATACAATATAATTTACGATTACTCCTTTTATACGATTCTGCTTTTTTTAATTGTTGGCACCCTTCATGTACTTCAACTTGTGTTTGTTCAATATTGTAATCTATCCTATCTAAAACTGTTCCTTGGTCCTGAACCATAATTGCAAGCTCCTATAAAACAAAGAAGATTTATCATAAATAGATAATTTAATTTACGAATAAAAAAAATTTTAATCTTTTAATAAAATACACAATCTTACTTTGAATACATTTTGAAGATCTGATATACTTTGTACAATCTGTTCTACTTCTTGCTCTCTTTCTACTGCTATCCTGACACTTTGTTCAGCATCATCTAGTTGAAGAAGAACAGAATCCTGCTGCTGTTGGCCTTGCCAACTAGAACTAGGTTCTGAATTTATAGACTCATTCAACCAGTAGTCTGATGATTTGTTGTTTATCATATTGAATGATTCATCATCAAAAAACAGCCTATTTCTCTCTTCTCTTGAATTAATATCTTAAAAAACATGAAAATAAAAAAAAATTCAAATATAAAGTAAAAAAAAATTAGATTAAGTAAAGCTGAACGGATGTTCTTACTATGTAAGTAGTCTTGTTGTGCTGAACGATAGCGTAACCCTAAATCTTGTAATGCTGAAGAAAGTGCCATAACTGCACTCATTGCAAGCTGCCTCTCTGCTTGTTTTGATTCATGTTTTGCAGCTGATCTTATAGTTTGTACTTGTCTGAATCCACTAGAAAATGCTCTACCTATCTCACGGGTTAACTGTTCAATTTGGCGCTCTTCCTAAAGTTAAATTACAAAAAGTTTACAGAAGTTTTTACTATAGGTATAAAATAACCAACTTAAGAATTTTTATTGATTCTGTACTTATAAAAAAAAAGATATGGTTTCTTACTTGAGGATTGTCATCTAGGGTAGGCCTAGTGAGTTGTTTAGATTGCAATTCTATTAAGCTATCTACTTTAGTCTTTAATCGACTTAGAATGTACTGTGTTTCTTCCAAGGCATCAATCCAAGGCGGTGGTGATGTATTTCCAAGATTTATTCCTCTCAATTCTACACCATCGGGGCCTACGTTTTCAGGGCCTACAAGGGCCATTCTATCGGATAAATTCTGTGGAAAATAAATAATTTATGCTAAGAAAGTTAAAACCACACTTTAGAAGAAAATTATTTATTCAAACAATTTTGAATAAAACATTATTCACATAAATATTATTTGTTAATCAATTTACCTGATCTGCATACATGTATTTTGTTTGTAAGGCATTGTTTCGCATAATAATAAAAGCTTCTGTAAGATTTCTAGAAGCCATTTTTGTAATGAAATACTGATGGCGTTTTGTCGAAACAATAACAAACTTAATTTAAATAAAATTCAAGCGGTCAAGGTGGTCGTGACGTTAATCTTTAGAAATACCATCTGTCAAGCAATAAAAAGAGGATAGTCAGTACCATAAAAAGAGACAAAGAATAACAGCTGATTTTGGTGATTTTCAAAAACCCTAGATAGTACCAACCTTTCTAAAGTAATAACTAGGTTGTTTAAAGTCGATATAAATTAACAGGATATTTATTATTAAATTTTCGAGTACTTAGGTAATAAATATTTGTGAAATTAATAAAATATTTAAACAAAAATAATACATTGTATCATATTTTTATTATAAAAATCAGGATTTATCTATAATACAATTCAATAAAATTTATTTATAACATTGTTATTATTATTTAATAATTCTTTTATTAGTTATTATAATAAAAATTGTTATTAATGATTTATGTACAAGCTTTTTAAGATATATATCTATGAATATATTTTATAAAATAAGTAAATGATGTAATCTCATTGCATTTATTTCTTATTCATCTCTATGACTAACTTGTCTGTTTTATATAAATTTCCTATTGTCACTTGTCTCTTTAACACTTCAAGAGATTCTAATCCTTGTTTATAAAACTCTTCAATTTTTGTTGGATCTTCCAAAACTTTGTTTTGTTGAAACTCGTGTCGAATTTTCCGCAGAGCGTACTCCCTACAAATTTGCAAATTATTATAATAAGAGAATTAAACATGTCATTTATAATATTTTTATTCTATAAACAATATATTTCATAATATATCGTAATTGATGACACGATTACATTACAGTCGCATTTCAAAAAGTAATATTTGTAGGTTAGAATAAATAAGTATAGATTTAAAAGATTAAAATCATACAGACGATCATAAAAAATTGAATAATCATAAACTTGAAGTTGTTATTAAAATATTGTACGTACCTGTAGTTGTAACTACACCATTTTTTACTTTCTCTTACTAAATTCCGGTAGAGATCTAAAACTGCTTTGCGACTACACGCCATTTTTTCTACTAGGTTGGCTATACTTGACTATGATTTTATTTTCCAACTTACATTGTACTGCACATGCTGCAGTAGGCTAGAGGAGCTTACATCGATTTCACAGTACATGTTTACTGTAGTATGTGTGAGTTCACTTTTCACCCCCACAATAATAACTAACCAATCGTTACACCGGTAGAATGTATGTTTTTGTCTAAACTTTCTTAATAAATCAGTAATAAAAATATATATTTTATTTGATAAAGTTTTAAATATATATTGCAACAATGCAAATATGTTTGTAAGTATTTTCTAAATATAGTTTGAATAGTATATTGATTCATTGAAGGTGCATACTTTAATTTTTATTCTATTGTTTAAGACTTCGGATTCTAACTTCTACAAGGAAATGTAGAAAAAGAATTTGTTATAAAAGTTTATCTACTGCTCCAGATATTAAAAAACAACAAGAAATTGAACTCTTAGGTCATAAATATCCAACGGATGATTGGACAAACGTGACTCCAAAAATCATATCAAAGTTAGGACAAAACTTACATGTTAAAAAGAACCATCCTCTCTCACATGTCAGACAGCAAATTGTAAATTATTTTTACCTAAGTTATGTCAACCGAGCAGGAAACCCTTTATTTAGTGTTTATGATAACTTAAATCCAGTTGTAACAACAACACAAAATTTTGATTCTCTGTTAATTCCTTTGGATCATCCTAGTCGTAAAAAAAGTGATTGTTACTATGTTAATCATGATACTTTATTAAGAGCCCATACTACGGCACATCAATCAGAACTAATTGCATCTGGACTGGATAATTTTTTAATCATTGGCGATGTTTATCGTCGAGATGAAATTGATTCTACACATTACCCAGTTTTTCATCAAATAGATGGTGTGCGGCTGTGTACTAGAGATGAAGTCTTCCAAGATGTTAAGGACTCGGACAAATTAGATATTTTTGAAAATAGAGGCATAGAATGTACAGACAAGCAGGGATGCCATTCATTAGAGTCAGTTAAAATTATGGAATTTGATTTAAAACAAGCACTTGTTGGTTTAGCTCAAGCACTTTTTGGCAAAGGTACATAAATTATGCTTATTTATAGTAACAATTGAATGAATTACTAAACTTTTAAATTTACTTATCATTATTTCAGATGTCAAGTATCGATGGGTAGACCAATATTTTCCATTTACCCATCCATCCTGGGAACTGGAAGTTTTCTATAACAACAACTGGTTAGAAGTACTTGGATGTGGAATAATACGACAAGAAATTTTACAAAAAGCTGGTACTTCGGATAGAATTGGATGGGCTTTTGGTCTTGGTCTTGAAAGGCTTGCTATGTGCTTATACTCTATTCCAGATATACGATTATTTTGGAGTACTGATAGTGGATTTTTGAATCAATTTATAACAAATGATGTGAATACACCTATTACATATAAGGTAATTTAAATAATTTATTTAAAGTTCTGGTTTATTAATTTGTGTAATTTAACTATACATTTATTAAAATAACACATTTTAGCCTGTCAGTGTCTACCCCCAATGTGTTAATGATATTAGCTTTTGGATACCTGAAAATTCATCGTACTGTTCAAATGATTTTTATGATATTGTAAGGGATATTGGAGGAGATACAGTTGAACAAATATTACTTGTAGATGAATTTGTTCACCCAAAAACAAAAAAAGTTTCACACTGTTACAAAATTGTATATAGACATATGGAAAGAGTCCTTAAGCAAGAAGAAGTAAATGAAATACACAAAAAAATAGAAAAAGCAGCTGCTGAACAATTGCATGTAGAAGTGCGATAGTTTAATTAAATTTGAAAATTATTACTAATGATTGGATTTTATATGTAAATATATTGTATAATAATAAGTCAGAAAAAACGAATATATTATTTTTTTATTTCTCCATAAATCAATTACAAATATATGATACATTAAACAAAACATGTCTATTATGAGCTATTTCATCTATCACGTTTCATTATGATTATAATGTCTTTACTACGTGCTTTTAATTTATAAAAGACGTGTATCTTTTATAAAAATTGTTTTGTCGTAATTAAGTTAGGGCTCTGTTCTACCTCGATGATATATGTAATTTAAAAATTTCTTTTAATTTGAGCAACTTTGCAAATGCATATGTGCTATGTGATAAGTGTCAAGATGTCTTTGGTAATTAACCATTTGTGAAATTATGTAAAGTTAATCAACATCAACTTTACAAGAGTGTAACATTAATAAAACGTTACCTGTAAAATTAGTATTTTATGGTAGTAACACACGTCTGTTAACTAGAGAATCCTTAAGTATAATTTTTTTTTCTGTTGTATATAATTATTTCTGAGAAAGATATTTATCATTAGATGATAGATAGAATATTAAATATAAAATATGCTCGATAAAAAAATCATGTCAATGTTTTTTACATAAGCGGAACAGCAATCGGTGTTCACTTTTACGCCATCACAGTCATTTTTCTCCGACATTTGTACACACAATAATTCATTTCTCTTCATTTTCTCCAAAAATATAATATAATAAGTAATATAAATAACTAACAATGATATCGAATGATTAAGGTAATAATGTAAGAGTTAAATCATCTAGAAAAAAAAAGAATGAATTGATGGAAGCCGTCCAAGTATAACTAATTAAAAAATCAATCTCGCGCTTATGATAATTGCACAAAATACTGAATAGTTCAAACTGTTTTTATCACAAGCAAATTTAAGATCAGTAACAAATGCCATTTCAGGGCACTCTGTGCTTTTTAAAAATGATTGTTCAATTAGTTAATCGCATCGTTGATTTTAAAATTTATCAACTTGTTTTAAAAAATATTGCATTCCAGGCAAACACATTATTGACGTTTTTGCTGCCGACGATTTCTATGTTAATTTCGTGTAACTTGGAGGGGAAAACTTTTTCCTTAAAAGCTTGAGAATATAAAGTGGTAAACAAGATATAAGAGTTATAACCACCACTTTCCATAGAAAATCTGGTGTCTTAATGAATTCGGCATCTGTAAAAACATAAGAATTTGTATCACTAATTGATGTTACAATCAAATTTAAAAAAGAGTTAAATTCAGATTAAATATTTTTACTTACCAAAATAATCTTTTAAAACAACTAATGATAACATGTACAAGGCCAAAGAGAAAACTTCTGCTAGAACCATTATGTGATGCCACGTTCTAATTGTTAAAGCAACCATAATTAATTCTGTTAAGACCAAGGCAGAAAAGCTAATGGCAACTATATGAATGAATTCATCTTCAAACATAATTAATGCACCATACATAATTACACCACCTATAAGTATTACAAATTTGTATTTTTGAATTTTAACATAAAGAAATATTAATTGTAATGCAATGAGATTCTGCTATTTGTTACCTTGATAAATGCTGATTAAGACCCACATGAAAAATGTTTTATATGACAAAGAACGCCCTTTACTTAGATCTTTGTAAAGTTCTGGGAAAGTCAAAGCTATTTTTCTGGAAATATCTTTATCCAAAACAAGTGAAAATACAGGGAACATTGTATATATGGTCGCATAACTGTAATACAATAAAAGTTAATTTTTTTATTACTAGTACTTATTTATAAGAATTTGTTTTAACCTAGATACCTACCCAACCATCAAAAATCCTTGGTAGAGCGGCACTGACGAAAAATAAAACACTGCGGAAAATACAGCTTGCATTGTTGAAATAATTAGACCACGATGTATTACGAATTGACTTAGTGCAGCAGATCTTTTGTAACTCCGTCTTCCGTGAACGAGTAACAAATTTGCCAAATGGCTAAACTGTTGAATTGAAAAATCAGCAGCTAAAGAGGCCTGTCTACCTTCAAGGCCCTCGATGCCTATTCCTGTATAATAATTTGAAAAATATTAAAATTTTATTAAAATAATATTAATAAAATGTATTTGGTAAAATAAAACGCATACTATTAATCTTAATATTTAGCCGTCATTACTTACCGGCATCTGCTGATTGAATCATAGAGACATCATTTCCACCATCGCCAACAGCAGCAGTTCTTTTACCAGTATGCCTTTGAATTAAACTTACTACTTCTGCTTTCTGTGTAGGCGAACAACGGCAACAAACTACAGCTGGCGAGCCACAAGCTAGCTCTAAAAATTCATCTTCGTAGTACTGCAGGCACACTTCGAGAGAATCTCCACTTATAACAAGAGCGCAATCTTGTTTTTTTCTAAATATATTTAGTTCTAAGTGAGCATCTGTTCTTGTTACAACTGATTTGAAGACATGAAGACCTTGGGTTCGAGCTACTAATCTCGAAGATTTTGCTATGCAAGTTGCTGTCTCCAATTTATCTCCAGTTAACATCCAAATCTTTAAATAGAAATAAAATATTACTCGAGTATTTTAAAAATTTTAGAAATGGATACAATTTTTTTTGTAAAGAAAACCTACCTTTATTCCTGCATTTCGCAAAGATTCCAATGTAGACCTAACTTTGTCTTGAAGTTTGTCTTCCACTCCTGTAACACATAATAATTCCATCTCTCTCTCAAGACTTTCAATTACTGCAGCAACTCTTGAAACGCGATCTGTAACACACATTCTTGCTGCATTGTACCTAAAATATAGTAAAAAGAATTATTAGCACATTATTTATTAGTAAGTAAATCTGAATATTCCATGTAGTACGTTGTAATTACCTTGCTTCAAAGTCTAAATATTGTTCTTCTGTAAGGTTTTTCTTTGCTACAACAAGTGTCCGAAAACCTTCACGAGCCATATTACCACATTCTTCTTCAAGCCAATCGTTATACTGAACAATTCCTGCCATCACCACATCAGCACCTTTTAAGTAAAAAGTAATTTCGTTTGTTGATTCTTCTTTAACAATAACACCCATCCGTTTTGTTTCTGATGTAAATGGAAAGATTTGAAGAATTGTATAATTTAATAATTTTCCGTTAGGAGCTTTAAGTTGCATAGAATTCAAATCTCGTTTCACTAATGCCAATCCAACTTCTTCGGTCCATTTGACCAGAGCTACCTCATCTGGACTTGATGCTTGGTAGGTCAGCCCTTGATCAGGAGGATAATAAGCTTGATCTGTATCGGCTTGGCTGAAATTTTGTAAATTTTATTAATATTTAGATCTTTCTTTTAAAAAATTTAAAAAAATGATGAAAAAAATTATAAATCAAGTACCTCTGAACAGAACTAGTTTCAACAGTTTCAACACTATCTGTGTCTTTACTGTTAACTTCTTTATTCGCGTTATTTGTGTCATACACAGGAGTAACATTATGACACAAAGCTAATGCATGAACAGCTTCATAAACTCTTGTATTCTCAGATCTTCTAACTTTTCCTGAATGTGTACTCATTGGTTGTTTAGCTGGAGAAGATTCAGGCCCTGTACTATAAATCGCTTGTAGAGTATTAGATACATCGTCAAACGAATCTTGTCCATAAGATATAGTTCCCAGATGTAATTTCTTAAACACCATTTTATTCTGAGTCAATGTGCCTGTTTTATCGCTTAATAAGTATGATATCCGGCCAAGTTCTTCAGGGATAGTTGTAGTTCTTACAACAGTTCCAGCAATGTCTTTATCTCTCTGAATGCACCAAGCATAGAAAGTTTTTCCCATATCTAAATTTACCCGAAGACTTATAGGAATAATGTAAGAAAATAGTAATACAAATCGAAACATGTAGCGATACCATGGGCCACTAAACCCTTTCAGGCACATCATAACTAAAGCTAAACCAATTACAGCACAGAATAAAACCTAAATATAAAAATAATGTGGGTTATTAATTATAAGACAAGTACAATATTAAATTTTATTTAATTAGCAAATTTTATATTTTACCTTTGTTAGCTGATTGATTTCTTCATCTAATAAACCAACTTTTGATCTTGGAGCAGAGTGGTTCATTAAAGATCTTGTTTCCTGACCAGTATATACCACAACTCCTAGTGCTGAACCTGATGCAATTGCTGTATTTGCCCATAGTGTATTGTCAACTCCTAGACTTTCTTCACTGCTATATCCATCATACTACAAGATATATTTATGTTAATTCTTAATTTTTTAAAATATATTTGAATTTTTTTAAAAATTAACTCACTCGCGTAAAAGTCCCAATAAAACTGTGAATATCTTTTTGTGGTTTTTCCACATAAAGACTAGCTTTAATATCAAATAGTTGAGCATCTGAATCCAATTTTTGAGTTGTTGGTACAGCTAAACGTAACTTCCAATCAGTCTCACCATCGAGTTGATCAGTTCGTACAAAGCAGGCTCCAGATTTCTCAGTTGTTCTTAAAAGAACAAGATCTGCAGGCACTCTTTGACCTTTTTCCACAATAACCTGAATAAATATAATAGCAAAAAATAATATTAAATTAAGTATTAAACAAATTTTATGCTCAAAAACTTTATTTCAGTACAATTATTATTTATTTAAATATTTTTTATTTTTGAAAATTTTTTTATATCTTAATTTGATAAAAAATAATTTTGAGCATGATATAATTGTAATTGATAAAAACACTACTGTACCAAATCTCCAACTCTCAATTTTGAGCTTGGTACCAATTCTGGTGTATTATGTCCTTTGACTAATCTGTAATACTTCTGGCCATTAACTTCCTTATCCCTCTTATACCTTCTAAAATCATCCACAGCTTCTCGACAAAGTGTTACTGCGAGAACAAAGCATAGTGGTCCCCAATATGTATATAAATATCCAATTCTAATGTCTGGTATAAATTGAGAAATAGCCATTAGTAAAAAATATAAATTAAGAAAGAATTTAAATTGCTGAAATAGAACCTGAAATTAAAATAAGAAATAAGCATTTATATTCTGATTATCTCTTGTAAATTTAAAGTTTAATATTATTTCAGTACAAACCATAGGTAAGAAAGAGATTATACTATATTTTTGGTTTCGAATAACATTAGTTGGAAACTTTTCATACATAGGTTGACCAATTTGAATGGTTCTAGCTCTTAGCTCTTTTTCTTTGCAGCATCTTCTCCACATCCATGTGCAGCACCTATAAAGTATCATCATATAACAAATCATTTTAAACAATATGAAAAAACAGCAGAAATATTTCTCATGTTAAAATTTAGCAATACCACAGAAACCATAGAAAGTTCATAAAATAGTGGAAGATGCATGTAATAGCAAAGCACCAATTAAAGATGAAATTTTACTTGTGAAACTAGAATTTAAAGTACTAACTAACAATAAAACTATGTGATCATACTATGATGTAAAATGATGATACTATATGGCAATAAATGTGTGTATTGCAAATGATGGGTGTTTGCATTATGGTATCAATGCGACTCGTTCGCATGCACAAGTATGTTCAAAAAACTAATAATTTTAGCACTATATCAATTCTTTAAATCTTATTAAGAATAAAAGTGATTACTTATTAAAGGCTACACACAGATTATAGAGTGATGATTCACAGATAACAAAGTATACTAAAATTGCAAAAAAAAGTGTAACTTGAAAAACGACACATCTAAGTAAATGCCAACACTTTTCTTTAATTGGATCTAGGTAGACATACAAGTTTGCGAATCGAGTGCATGCACCTAAGCATAGCACTGGGGTAGAAAACCTTTGTTGTGCGCAGAGAGCCCTAAACACACAGAGACAGAGAGGCGCTCTAAAGGTGAAACTGAAGAAATAAATTGCCGAAAAATACAGAATGCGAAAATAAAACGAGCGACAAAAGATTGTTAGATTGCAGATTGCTAGAAAAAAAAAAAGGAATTACAGTCTCTGGAAAAATCGGCCAAGGGCCGAGTAGAAACGGCGCAGTCTCTCCATCACGACACTGTGCGCGCAGCTGTGTTTGTTATTGTTTTTGCGAGCTTGCAGTGCACGCAGCTCTCTGCATGTGTGCTTGCAATATCGTTTTAATGCGAACTGCGGAGCCGAATATAGGCGCGCAGAAAGCTCGCACCTCACTGGAATATCAACACGGAGAGCCGTTGTGTGCGGCGCTCGTGTATGTATATAGTTCTAGAAGATATATAAGTATATATACGCCCGGACACACAACACAGCGGGGAAAAGAGGCGCAGCTATAGAATTGAGGAATGAGTCACGGACATATACTGGCGCGGCTCGAAAAAAATTCTGCCGCCGCTGGCTGCTGCTCTGTTTGTGTGTGTAAAATCGATTGGGTTTTCGCTCGACTCTTGCGAGCACTCTGATGTCTATTAATACGTCACCTCGTCCACGAGCTGCCATTCCGTGGCTTGCTTATCAGCGGGATGTCCTCCTTCGACAGGCGAATCATGGTGTTGCCTTGATTCTCCATTTCGAACATTCGCCTGCCTAAGCAGCCCGCCCCCGCCGCTGCAGACAAGCAGCAGCTCCCTCCGCTCCGTTATATATTCTCTGTTTAATTGCTCCTCTTCCAGATCTCAGGACGCCTCGACTTTTGATCCGTCTCTTTGTCTCTACCTGCGCACCCCCGCGGAACAGCGAGTATAGAACTGCGAGGGTATAAGGACGAGGGGAGCGAGGCGAGGAGAAAAAATCTATTGACAAACTGAGCCAGCCTGCGCCAGCAGCCCCGCAGCGCTATGTGGCGTTTCGGATGCGTGTTGATATGGCGAACTCTCCGCTGCTTGCGCGAAGCTGCCTGCGCACGAGATGACGTCAGATCAGTGTCAAGTCGGAATATCTAGATTCGACCATAGAGCAAGCGGCATAGCAGATAAGAAATTCGCCGAGCGATTTGGTTAATGCTAATCGGGCGCGTAGGTGGATGGATAACCTTTCCTGATATTCCAATGAGCGCTAAGTAAATAACTTTGTTATATATGCACGTAGTAATGATCTATTTGTAATTGCGAGGATTTTGAATTTTTGTAGAAGTACGTTCTGTACTACATGAAGGTAACTTGCACAATAACAAAATGCATTATTGATAGAATTTTTTAAATAAATATTAAGGACATCTGTTAGTTAATTAGTATATAGTGTATACAGCAGCAGACTACACTGTAAAAGATAGTCGACGCGTACGGTACAGTATTTTGCTATACTTGTGGATATAGCGTCTGCTCTTCCCTAGCGTAAACAATAACAAAAAAATCTTAACCTAAAAATCCACACTCGCCAAGCAATCTAAAAACAAAAACACATCCCCTCGAAAAATCCAGCGCCCCAACCCCAAGAATCCACTCACCCGCACAGTAGAAGCTTGATCAGCTGGGAGCACTTGGACAGCCTGCGCTGCCTGTTCCTGCCACCCTGCATCATCCTAATACTATCCTCAGCCGGCTGCAGCAAATAATCCGTCTCCTCGTCCATTTCAAAGTCCCGCTCGTCGCTGCTGAGCCTGAGCGGCATCTCCTCTAACCTCATCGTCGCGCCCCGCATGATGCTGCAGCTGGCACCTCCAGCGCCAAGCCGGACTCCCAGGATTATCCGAAGATTGAGCCGCGGCGAGCCAACGGCAGCCCGATGCTCTTGCGCGCCTCATCAATCGCCGGCGACTTGATAACCAATTAATTAAGCGCACTTTCGGCTCTGCGTGTTATCGGGCTCGCTCTCCCGCCTCGTAAACAAAAGTAAGAACTGCAGCGCGCATCGCCGAATGTATCAGCTAACTTATATACATACACTTTCCCAATAATTGTTCGTAGCAGCGCGCGAGACGGCGGCAGCACTGCTATGCTTTGCTTCTGCTACTACTATTACACTGGCTCTGCTCTATATTTTTCTTCAAGACTCTGGGCCCGAGCCATAAGTATCCGAGACGCGAGAAGACGAGGAATCTCGAGACGCGCCGCGGCGCGCGCGCGCCAGACGATTAGATATCTGTGCAATGTATATAGTTTTATTCCGGCGGCGATGCGTGAGCGAGATATCGATTCTGCGTTGAGTGTGGGAGCTACACCTTTTCTGCACAAGCGCAGGCTCCTGCATATACACATGCGTGGGCTGCTGCGCGATGCTGAGAAGACGTCTCGGCGCGCCAAGTCTGAGAGGAGAGAGCGAGATTTGACGGTTGATTGACTTTTTTAGAATGCGATTGTCAATTTTTTTTTGGTTGGGTTGGGTGGTTGCGTAAGTAAGGTTTTGCTGAAGACTCTTGATTTTTTTGTGTGTTGCTTGGAATTATCTTATCGGGTTGGTTGTTTGTGTACATGCGCTCACCTATTACGGCTAAGTTTTCAATACCAATTGAAATGTAGTCGATAACGGATATTCTAAGGTAAAAGTTATAAATGATATTTTTTCCAATTGTTGATTAAATATCTAAATTTATTTAATTTAATCAGTTTAAAAAACTTATTTACATAAATAATTTAAATATCTACTTGTTCACAGATACTTTAATCTGTGAAAGACACACAGTAAGTTTTCATAAGACTTTTCAACTCGTCGATGTTTAAGTCTTTGTGTTCGACAGAAAGCAATTTCGTAAACAACAGCTCCAGGAAATATTTTTCCTGAACTGAAATCATTGCTAAACTTAGAGAAAATCTATTGCATTCGCTGCAAATTTTTAAAACGTCAATAACATCTATAACTGTATCTGCAGAGCAGATTTCCAAGCTTATTTTAAACAAGTCTTGTAAAAAATCCGGAGGCACTTCGACTTTGAAAAATTTGTCTTTAAGAGAATGCCTATAAAACAATATTAAAAATTTAATTTCAAATATCCAAAATTCGTAACTTCAAATTACTTACCTAATTCGGAGCAGGAATTCAAATTTCGTTCTAGAATCAGGCCAACTTTTCCAGAATTTGAAAAAATCGGCCGTAGTTTGCAGATCTAAACTATCCAGTGCGGAATCACTGCAGACATCGTTTGATTTTGAAATTAACGAATTCGTAGGCGGACGATACAGATTCAAATCCTTCTCATTCCTATTCAAACAGTGATTCCAAGAAACTTCGGCTTTCTTTTGCATTTCGGCTCGTTCGAGCGGCCTTAAATGTGCTGCTTGCACCTACAATTTCAATGAAAAAAATAATTGTAACACCAATTAAATAAAATTAAACAAATTAAAAGAATTACCATGCCACGGAAATGATCGTAAGTAGGTACTCGCTGTTCGATAGCTCTAATTTTAGCATCGTTTTGTAATTTATATAATTCGTCGGCTCTTAAAGCTTCGTCTAATTCATTTTCTAATTGTTTATAATTTATAGGCTTTTTAAGATTACTCATTGTTTTAAATTCTAACAATGCTTTCCATTAGAAAATATAGACTAGCTTCTCTCGAGTGCACAGGTTATCGCACTGTTAAAATGTTATCGTTGCCACGGTAACTGAATGCTTGACAACTGCGTGCACGTATGTATGTCTGCATATATTAAGGGGTATCTTTCCGAATTTCTTTAAAATGTTCCTATAATATCTTAGGTGAGAATCAATCTTTAAAGTATACAGTTTAGTTACAAAGAGTTTTAATATATTAAAAATACATTATTTTTAAAAAATTTTATTTTAGTATAATATATTTTTGGATTAATTTATTTTGAGCTTTCTTAACTTTTATGTGACAATTAAAAAAAATTATGTGAATTAATGATTAAAAATTTATATCTGAAATAGATTTTTATTTATGTTTTATAAAAAAGTATTATTGTACAGTTTTGTCTTTGTCTGTTTGTTGACTTTGCAACATCTCAGCCTCCTTCTCCTTAAGAAGCTTTTCTTTACGTCTCTTCACCATTTTCTCATGTATTCTTTTCATCTCCAAGATTTCCTTCATTTCTTCCTTATCCTCCTCCTAAAAAAAAACAATACATATTTTTAACAAATTTATAATCCCAAAATTCATAATAAACAAAATAAAAAAAAATCTTACGGTTTGATTCAAACGCAATACAAGTGCTTTTCTCCCATCGGACATCGGCTGCGAATAATCATTTAATTTTTTCAGTCTTTCAGCCGGACTCACTCCTCTCTCCACCACAAGAACAATTCTCGCCCACTGTTTAAAACATTTGTTTCTTAATAACAGAATCGTTTCACTGGATTTTTAGTCGGTTTGTCGAATGTATTCAACGCGCGTCATACCTGTCTTTGCCATTCATTGCGCGTCTCGGCGATCTTCTGATAAGTGTTACCCATCATAGCGATCAGCATGTTTACCAGTAAAATAGCAACGATCGCCATGAACACCACGAACATGCACTATAAAATTTAATGAATTTCGCATTATTTATTATCTTGTTTGACAGTATCAATTATACTATTAAAGTGTTGGTTTAATTAATAAATACCTAATGTTTAACATGGCATAATGGAATTCTCTCATAACAGCGTGCTATATACTCCGCATGCTGATAAGCTGTCCTTATTACGTGCAAAGTACGATTGCAGCCTACAGCTACCACTCGTAATTTTTCTACCAACAAAAAAAGCCGTGCACTTTGCTAAACCGCTACTTAGCTACTACACATCACCGCAAACACTACAATTAGCGCTGAGCAAGCAAATAAAAAATTTTCATCCGCGCGCATATAGCATCAGACACGTGCATTACTGCACTGCTGTGCATCGCTCGGAGCCGTCTAAAATTAAAAAAGGAAAAAATAAGGTGAGCTGGAGAGGCCGAAGGCTATTTTTTCGCGAATACATTTGGCGAGGCGTTTTGTGACGAGGAGTCAAAGAGCATCACCTTGGCCTCCATCTCGTGCTTGGTGTTTTCAAAGGCGTCGTAGTAGTCGCCGAAATTCGTCATGCTCATCAGGAACATCGCCATGGTGCTCTCCATTAGCGAGGGCATCGGATTCGTGCCGCTGTCGTCTGTGCCCTCCGGTGTGCTGGGCAGGTCGAATGATAGGAAGATTATGTAGTATGCTGAAATTTTATGCAGTTGTTATACAGTGTTTCAACTAGGGTTTAGTAAATTCATTATCCCTATTATAAGTATGCAATTTTTTATTTAATGAAATTCGGATTGTTGCTATGGAATTTCTCGACCCTTATCAAGTAAATAATTTTAAAAGAAAATGGGACCATACCCTTTGAATAATTATCCTTGCAACAATTCTCAGAACCATCTTAACCAAATTGAATTAGGACAGCAGACACGACGCTCTCTGACCTTATTCCACACCATCCGGCTATATAAAGAATAAAGCGCCTCAAGATTTTTACGCGCCTTAAAAAAGGATTGTTTACGCGCCGCCCAGAATGACAGCGCGCGAAAACTGCAGCCGCGCACGTCAGCCTACCAACACGCGCAAAATGTAAACCGATCTTTCCGTACCCATCCCTCTCAGTGTAAACTCTGCGGCGCAGGCGCTGATTTTTTTTTCTTCTCGCGAGTGTGTACGATAAAATTAAAATGTTTGGAATTCCATAGAATAAGAGCGCATGTACAGCGCCGGACGCGCAATCTCTCAAAATAGCCGGAGATTCACGCGCTAAAGACACACGGGCTGGCTACTAAAAAGATAAATCTGTCCCGGTGGAGGAGCGGAATTCTTTTGTCAGTGAGGCCCGTTTAAATGGTTTGCTCCATTTATTTTGCCCGCGGAGGTTGACATGTATTTGAGTGCTACTTTTTTTTTGTTTTTTGGAGATGAAAGGGATTCTTTGGGTCTCGAGGTATGATTTATTAGGCGTGAAATTCTGGAGAGTTCGCGAAAATCTGCATCTTTATAAGCTTGACGAAATCTCGTTTAGCAGCTTGTTATCGTACAATGACGTAAATGAAAGTTTAAAAGCAGAAGTTTGGAAAATTACGTGGCGGCGAGTTTCGTGAAACTATATTTTGATCAAAACAAAAATAACCCCGCGTCCAAACCATTAGATACACATCAACTTGTTTGCTTTACTAATATTCCTCTTATACACCACTAAGCAAACAAAAGCGGCGATTAACAAACAACACAACCCATCGCTCGCATCATTCAATAAACTCGCAAGCGAAAACAAACTTACGCAAGAAAACACAGCGCGCGCAAAAGCCAAATAAAGCGAAGCGCGCAAAACCGAACCATTCTATTAGTTACCAACCTTCCGAAATACACACACGCGAAATTCCGTAGATTCCGCGAATGACGAATGATTCAGAGAAGCATTCGGGACGGCGAGCTCCTCGGCGATATAAGTCAATGGCACCGTGCCATTCCTCTTTTCTCTCTCTAACCGGCCGCAGCTGATCTATGATTCAGCGCATATATATATACACGGTGCACGACGCGCGCGTAGACGTCGAGGAGGAGAGAGCTAAACACATAAAAGCCGCCTGTTGCGTAACGCGTGTATGCTGCGTGCACCGTTAACGGCGTGACTCGACCTTGGCATAGTGTACGGAGAGCTAAGCTCTCTTCGCGAAGATCGGCAGCTCCGGGGATTTATGTGTCAATGTCGGACTACAATGCGCGTTTGGCTTGTTTCACGTGCCTTTTCTTATCGCGCGCTCTTGATCTGTGCAGCTGTCGGTTTAATGATCGCCGAATATTTTTGGTTGATTTATCTGTGGAGGTTTGATGTGGGACTGCGGGGGAGGTGACGGTTTAGAGGTTAGAATGTCTGGCTAATTGAGATCGTGAATATAGCTGGCTTCGTTCTGGCAAATGGAGACAATTAAGACTCCGCTTTTCTCGAGTTCGGGATGGGCTTTTAAATAATTTATATGCGGCGGACGGTGGCACGATGTCAACTGGCCGGATTACACAAGAGAAAGAGCAAACATTGTGAGCAAGTTTTAGGACTGATCATATTTTCTATTGGCTGTGACAAAAGAGCTTACATATGCCATTAATTGTTATGACCATCTATTTGTACAATAGAACTTCTTAAACGACTTCCGACGTGTATATTAATGCAAGACAAACAATCGGAATTACTCTTAAGGATTTCAAATCTTGAAGCACTTGCTCTGGAATTTGCATTTTCTTATTTACTCAGCAAGCCAGCCGCGACTCGTCCCATTTTAATCTAACTACTCGGCGCCATAAGAAAATATTTAAACAAAGCGCGTCCCACATCTTCCTTATCAGAGTAAAAAACTACCGCAGCTCGTAACGATAAACGCTCGCCTCGCAATCTTCAATAGGAAAAGCACCTGCCTTGAGAGAATCCCATGACGAAGACGAGATAGATGAGGACGAATCTGAGCAGGTCACCGGTTATCATCCTATAAATCATGACGACGAATGGCCCAACTGTCTTAAAACCCCTGCAGAAGAAGAGAAAGTAGGGAGCGGTCGTCAACATGACCACCACTGCTAACATGTCCTCCATCTCGTCGGCGCAGGCCATCCGCAGAAAGGGAAAGGAGAGCAGGATGCAGCATGAGAAGAGGAACATGACGCGCGACGGTGCTGTCATCTACGCATAAAATTTAGCCATTTTAGGGTAGTTATGGTGTTGTTTGATATGGCTGGATGTTAAGATGGCTCACCAGATTCTCGATAAACATGTTGAGACCGAGGAACCTAGCCTCGCGCAAGGCCGCGCATATGTAGAGGATGGCGCCGAATTCCATGAAAATCTCGGCGGTCAGACGGATTTTTGCCACGGAACTGGTCATCTGCATGAGTTGGCACTCTTCGCTTAGATCATCCCACCTTGAATGGTTTTGTTAGATGGGAAATATTAGTGTCCTTGCGCTTACAAAGCGGTGCAGAAAAAATTCTCGGATTTTTA
The DNA here is from genome assembly GCA_030522685.1 of Eupelmus azureus. NCBI lineage: Eukaryota > Metazoa > Arthropoda > Insecta > Hymenoptera > Eupelmidae > Eupelmus > Eupelmus azureus. The sequence continues at coordinate 24,625 of JAPYZA010004999.1, forward strand.
ACGAGTATTTTTATTGCATCTTTAATGCTCTTGATATTCACGTATTTTTAAGCTCGTTAAATTTAAACGTTAGATTGAGTGGTTGACGTTTTTTTCTTAAGTAAAAAAGTGTATTCATTAGATCATAATATTTACGCAGTATAAAAAATATTATCGCTCATAAAAAATAATATTACTGTCAATCATCGATGCATTAAAAATTCTTACCAATCAATTAATTCCTGCTTCTTTCCTTTCTTAATTACCAGAACGTCGCTGGCATTAAAATCGAACGGACTCAAACTATCAGTCGTATCATTGCTCGAATTAAACATGCTGGTAACAACGTCCAGGTAATCGCTGTCGTTCATCGCGGAAGTAGATAAGACGCTTGGCTTCGTGCTCAACATCCACATATCTCGCAATGTCGAGCTGATGTTCGACGCCAGTTGTAAGGATATTTTTTCCAGCGAATCCGACGTGACGTTAGGTGGTATTTTTAGGTTCGTCGCTAGGTACTCGGCGAGGTTTTTCACGAGCACGGATGAAAGGGCGATTTCTAAGGGTTCGAATGTGGGCGAGGGTGAAGGGAAATCTGAGGAGCTGCTGTTTGGCTGAACTGTGGTCGCGTCAACTTTTTGGGGTGGTCCAGGTCTGAGTGTGAAGCTTATTAATGAGAGGACGAAGTAGCAGCAGAAAAGGTAGAATTGTCTGTAAAATCTGAAATTTTGTACAAATAAACTTTTTAATTACTTAAAACTGCACAATTGAAAAATTAAAATTATGACAAACCTAGATTTGACAAAGGTATTCCACTTGGCGTTTAAAAGGTCTATCAGTACTCCGTCCATCAGTTCCAAATGCTCATCTTTATCCTATACAGAAAATGACATCAATTATTTACTTGTCAATGTAACAGAACATATGCTTACAAAGAGAAAAGTTACCCCGAAAACGACCAGATTCAGTGCCGAATTATTGCTGATCTTTCCAGTATCAACGTCTATCGTATCTATCTGAGAAAGAGGATAAGCAGCGCAGGTAATGCTACCAATTTGCCAATAAATCTCCCGTTCAATATTCAATATATGAAAAAACATCTCGATGCGAGCGAGTTTGGCAGCCAGGGTGAGCGGTGTCATGTGCTGAACATTCCTCACCGCAAGGGAAGAACCCACCTCATAAGCCATATCGAAAGTAGTCTAAAATTTTTTCCAAAAATACGCAACAATTAAAACTTTTATTTTAACGATGACAGCCTAATCACTTAATCGATCGCATCGCATCTTCTTGCATGCCGCTATAATTTCATCTTGCATAATCGCTCATTCTACAGATCGCGCGTAATTACAGCAGCTTCCTTAAACCAATCACCGGCAGTTAGAAAGAATCCGTCTACGTCACTGACTCATAATTCGCAAATTCCTGTTTTGTCTCGACTGACGATCGTTTTCACGAGCGATCGGCGTATATTTTTAGGCTTCCACATAGCAAAGAAGGAGGCGGCCTCGCAAAGAGGCACGTCAAAGGCAGGTGTTTAACTCGAGCACGCTAAATTTAAAGGCCACGAGTCCGCCGAAACGCGCCTGACGTCGGGGATGGAAAATTCGCAAGCATGTGTATATAAAAAAAACGATGAGAATCGAGGTCGCTGACGAGCGTGAAGCCTTCGGTTAGAGTTTACGATTCGGTCTGAGCGTTTATTTAAAAAAAAGTAATCCCCGCCCTGGACCGGGGAGAGCAATCACAACAGCTTTTTTTCTCCGTAAAATCCGCTGGCCGATTTTTTTTTCGCGCATGTTTTTGAACGTTCGAACTCTGGGTGCTAAAAATATATACTTTTGTGTTTTGATGAATTTTGCGAGTTTTTCTTTTGAGTTTTAAAGTGTGATCTAATGATTTTTATTATAATATTTTATTTTATAGATCCTATAAAAGAGATCTGGTAATCAATCTATTTCAATCCTAACAATCGCATTGTTATCAGTCACACCATAAATGTCAAAAGCCTCTAACCCATACGCACTAAAGTCAGCATTAATAAATGAGCAGGCACAACAGTTACCCAGCAAGCCAGCCTCCCAACACTTAGATCCGCATAATACCCAACCGTATGTTTATGTATACAGACGCTTATTTAGACTCACTAGCTTTTGATAAATGACGAGCATGTGTAGGACCGTGTTGCCATTTGTGTCTTGGTTATCGGGATTCGCGCCTCTGGCGAGAATCAGCCGGTAGCATTCCTCCTGGCCCAGACACGCAGCAAAGCTCAAAGGATATTCACCCCAGTATACGTAGCTGTCACGTACGAATTTCAAAAATTAATCAATTTTTTTATTATATATGAGGTAACAGGGCATTGTGTGGCTGTGCGCTTGCTATGGAATTTTTGCCTAAAGCGGTATGTGCGTGCATTCGTTTCTAATCTGTAAATTGCGTTTTTGAGACTATAGGTTGGGATAAACTTTCTCTTTTAGGTTTGAATATGTATTGTAAATTACAGAGTGCTTCAATCTTGAAGTGTAGCGGAGTGAAAGTAACGGCATATAAGCATATCAATCATAATTTTTGTTTATTACTACAACGAAAAAAAAAACGATATTTCTACGGAATAATAAAGCAGGGGGTATACTGAAGTAATGTTTTCGATAAAATTACCCATCGTAATTAGTTTCTGGTGTTACGCAGACCCACTCGTGCTCGGTACTATCGTTTCTAGAAGCCTTCTGATCTTCCGGGCACATGAAATTACCAAAGCACCGCTCGTTTACGTCCGCGCCACTGTCAAGCAAGAATTTCACCATCGACGGGTCTTCGTTAACTATAGCTATGTGCAAAACGCTCTCACCTAAAATAATAATTCCATAATACTAGTATCCGATACGAATTTACATAAATCATTAAAATGTTGCGTTACCGTAATATTCGTCATCGATGTAAATATCGTTTATGAGATTCGGATAAAATCTGAGCAGTCTTTTTGCTAGATCGGCGTGAATGGCAGTAGCGTTTAGTAAGCACAAGTGCAAAATCGTCTCGCCGACTGCTCCTCGCTCGCCGAGAGTCCAGCACACCAATCTGTACTTGCTCTTATCTGACGAGAAATTTGTATGTTAATTTTTGGTGAATTTAATATAAATGTTTTTTATTCTTTAATCGTGAGCTTTTTACCAATTTTGGTCTCGTCGACTTCTTCATCCCCTTCCATGTCCTTGTCAATGTCGTAATCTTCTGGCTTTTCCATAGCTTTTAATACTGGAAGCTGTAAAAGAAAGTTGGTTTGATAAATAGTTTCATTTTATAACTAATATTTTTATAGTTTAGTGTGATATAACATCACAAAAATAAAAGAGCGTTTTGATGCAATAATATTATTTTCTGTTTAAGCACATGTCAAAATAAAATATAAGAATATATTATTATGTTTAAATAACCATTTTATGTTTAGGTCTTTCTTTATTCCTCAGAAGCACAATTTTTGATATCGGTATCCACTTTCCCTTGCCCTTATTGTAAAGAAAAGGTTCAACTTTTGTCCGAATAGCGTGATCTAATTCAGCATATTGTTTTGTTTGCGAGGCGCGCTTCATCATGTCCACTAAAAGCCCACCACCTGTTAAAAATAAAAGGATTACGTCTGAGCAATAATTATCACTTTTAATCCCCAACTATTAATATTCACGACACATAGAACAAAATTCTAAAAAAAACGCATACATTAATAAAAACTAAGAATCCTCAAGTTTATTTACTACCTTTTAAATCGACGAGTTTGTACAGTAAAATAGAACCCGCGTCAGTTTGCTTCTTAACGCCACTAGTCACGTTGCTCTCGGTATTACCCATGATTATTAAAAATTACAATCGATCCTTTAATAGTTAATAAAAATGATTCAGAAAATCTAAACAAATCGTTGATGTGTCGGATTCGAAGACATGAGTAACCGAGCAGTGTAGCTTTATGCCTCGCTGAGCATGCCGTTACCATGACGTGGATTCGAATTATCGATCAAACTCTGTAATAGCGGAATGCAAATTATACAATAAACAATCACTTTTTCCGACTGGATTCAATTAAAATTTTTCTAAGATCTTAATTAAGTTTACATAAAAACGGCGACACGTGTTTAGAATGCTAATTAAATCTATAACAAGGTTTGATATCAGGAGTGTGGCGATACACATTAGTGATATGTTTATTCTATTAATTAATTTGTAATTTTAATAGAAATTCTTTTTTTTCTCCTTGATAAATTGATTATAGAGGAAGTTTACGGGTTCGCTTTGTATTAATTAGTTAAGATAACGTAATTTTAGCTCGATTAAAAAATACGCAAAAAAATTAATTAATATATCTGAGTTGATGGTTCATTAAAATTTTATCTCTTCCTATAAGACAAGCAAATTTTCGTGTTCTGAAAACATTTGCTTGGCTAGCTCTTATCAACATTATTATTTTCAACCTGCCCCTGAGTCCGTTTATCAATGCGGTTTTATAAAGTCAATTTTGAATAGCTTCTGCGATCTTTTGGTTATTTTAGGTACTTCAATCGCAAGATTCTGATCTATAAATATGAATTTTACTACTATGCGCTAGGTACCGGAAAACTAACGACAATAAACGGGATAATAGATTTAAGAAATAGTTTGGCTCTAGCGGGCGTACCGGAAATTAACTTAAAGTTTTTAAAATAGTTTTTGATTTGAGCAATTTAGTTTTCTGATGCAATTTCTGAAAGTTTCATTATTTTAAAAAATAAAATAACAATGCTTATTACCTTTTCAATCAAATGATTATTAAATTAGACTGTAATGAGATAGTGTAGTACATAAACTGAATGCAAAAATTAGTAAATTGAAGCAAAATAATGCTGAACCTCATCATTGCAGGCCCCGGAGGGATTCGAACCCTCGATCTCCTGTTTACTAGACAGGCGCTTTAACCAACTAAGCCACGGCGCCGTTGGCGCAATCTATAGATAGAAAGGCAAGTGATTTTTCGAAGATATATTGATAAGAAACCGTTACACAATCATGAGTGAGAGAAATTTTTATCAATTAAATTGTAATAATATTTTTATATTTTTAAAAAAAGTAACAATAAATTTTAATTTTTTTTATATTTTATATAATTTTATTGTTATTTTATATTAACTTTTTAAATTAAATATATTTTTAATAATATTTATTTAAAAATTTTAATAAGAATTTATTTTAAAATCAGTTATTTCATATAAAATTAACATAAACAAATATAAATTATTATTTAAAAAATATTAAAATAATTAAAAAAAATTAATTTTATGAATAATATTACTAAAATTTTTATTTAATGATAATTTTCATTTATTTACAATCAATATACATTCAATTCTACGCCATTCCAGTTACATGATCAAATAGCAACCCGTTCGTCGCGTGGCTCGTTGGTCTAGGGGTATGATTCTCGCTTAGGGTGCGAGAGGTCCCGGGTTCAAATCCCGGACGAGCCCGAAGTTTTTTTTGTAATTTTTTTATGTCATTTATATACATTATAAAACGAGCTAATTCCTTTTATTAATTTTTTTTCTTCATATTTTTGTGTAATTAACATTATATTAAACAAACATGCCTACCAAGCATGTTATTCCAATTGCTTATGTGCATATGCATGTAGCATACGCATTCGTACTTGTAAACATTTTTTTTAGTACAATAGTAAAATTCTTTTAATAACAATAAATAATTTATCGTAAATGTTGCAATAATATTTTGCAAAATCTGATAACAATAATTAACACATGAACTTTTGTCAGTACACACGTACACTCGTTTTAGCTACACCTACCTTGTTCTATACGTAAAATATAATTTATTAATTAATTAATAATTCATAATTAATTACAATTAATGTAATTAACTTTACTGGTATTTTTATCATTTCATAAAAATAAATACTTTTAATAAATAATTAATT